>OY986063.1:19873991-19964271 GCA_963920205.1 Stenodema calcarata
GAATCTTTTAAGACCAAATGGATTTTTGTGCGACCAGCTGTTCGTTCACAGTGGGCGCGCAAAGGTTTAGGAAAAACACTAAACTTTCGCGCCGAAAACGGCCGTTATGTGACCCAACCACCAGACGCCCAGAATATAACTACCTTTTTTCATCTTCCCGGTAAACTACAGTCTAGAAATTTTAACCGTGAGTCGGGGATAGACCACATTGCAATATTTACTCGGTTTCTCATCTGTAAAATTGTTTAAATAATACCTTTTTGTAATAATACAAATTAAATTTTGATGATGAGCTATTGACTTGAAATTTTAAAAATAGGTTAGAACTGGATAACAATGCAATATTCACTCGGTTTCTTGTCTGTAAAATTGTTTAAATAATACCTATTTGTTTAAACAAATTAAATGTTGATGATGAGCTAGATACTTGAAATTTTAAATATAGGTCTGAAATGGATGACATTTCATTATTCACTCGGTTTGTATGACATGGTATGAGTATGGTATGGTATATTATTGTATGTATGATTTGGTATAATACAGTATGGTATGATAGGAAAGAAATTCGTATGGTATGGTATGAGTACGGTGAGAATATGGTATGGTGCCGATTTGCAATACAGTCTGGTATAGACAGAAGGATGATCTGCACAAGGAAGATAATAAACCGTTGTGTCAAGAATTTGCAGAGTTTTTTGGTTTATTATCTTCGATAATGAACCATTGGAATCGCCCAAAGAAAAAAAAATTTTAACCCCCCCTCAAAATTTGTTGGTTTACGTTTCAAGACACGTAGATTCAGAAAATCGAATAAAAAAAAATCCGTCCGTCCGCCGTACGCCGTACGCCGTCCCCCGTCCGCCGTCCCCCGTCCGTGGCATTTTGCCCAGTTAGCGTTGAGCTAAAATTACGAAATTTGGTTTCTGGGTTTGGACCAGCCCCACAATGATCCTCGAAACTTTTCATAACCCTAGGTCAAGGGGAAGGGGTTCAAAACGAAATTTAAAATTTCGACAATGTCATATCTCTAAAAATCGGTTTCTTGTCTGTAAAATTGTTTAAATAATACCTATTTGTTTAAACAAATTAAATTTTGATGATGAGCTAGATACTTAAAATTTTAAATATAGGTCAGAAATGGATGACATTTCAATATTCACTCGGTTTGTATGACATGGTATGAGTTTGGTATGGTATATTATTGTATGTATGATTTGGTATAATACAGTATGGTATGATAGGAAAGAAATTCGTATGGTATGGTATGAGTACGGTGAGAATATGGTATGGTGCCAATTTGCAATACAGTGTGGTATAGACAGAAGGGAGTGATCTGCACAAGGAAGATAATAAACCGTTGTGTCAAGAATTTGCAGAGTTTTTTTATTCGATTTTCTGAATCTACGTATCTTGAAACGTAAACCAACAAATTTTGAGGGGGGGTTAAAAAATTTTTTTCTTTGGGCGATTCCAATGGTTCATTATCGAAGATAATAAACCAAAAAACTCTGCAAATTCTTGACACAACGGTTTATTATCTTCCTTGTGCAGATCACCCTTCTGTCTATACCGGACTGTATTGCAAATCGGCACCATACCATATTCTCACCGTACTCATACCATACCATACGAATTTCTTTCCTATCATACCATACTGTATTATACCAAATCATACATACGATAATATACCATACCATACTCATACCATGTCATACAAACCGAGTGAATATTGAAATGTCATCCATTTCTGACCTATATTTAAAATTTCAAGTATCTAGCTCATCATCAAAATTTAATTTGTTTAAACAAATAGGTATTATTTAAACAATTTTACAGACAAGAAACCGAGTGAATATCCCCGACTCACGGTTAAAATTTCTAGACTGTAGTTTACCGGGAAGATGAAAAAAGGTAGTTTTATTCTGGGCGTCTGGGGGTTGGGTCACATAACGGCCGTTTTCGACGCGAAAGTTTAGTGTTTTTCCTAAACCTTTGCGCGGTCACTGTGAACGAACGGCTGGTCGCAAAAAAATCCAATTGGTCTTAAAAGATTCGTAATTTTTCAGGTCATACAAAAGTGAACTAAAACTTACACCGTTTCATGAGGATTTTTAGAGATATGACATTGTCGAAATTTCAAAGTTCGTTTTGAACCCCTTCCCCTTGACCTAGGGTTATGAAAAGTTTCGAGGATCATTGTGGGGCAGGTCCAAACCCCGAAACCAAATTTTGTAATTTTAGCTCAACGCTAACTGGGCAAAACGGCGTGGACGGCGGACGGCGGACGGGGGACGGCGTACGGCGGACGGACGGATTTTTGGTTTATTATCTTCGATAATGAACCATTGGAATCGCCCAAAGAAAAAATATTTTTAACCCCCCCTCAAAATTTGTTGGTTTACGTTTCAAGATACGTAGATTCAGAAACTCGAATAAAAATAAATCCGTCCGTCCGCCGTACGCCGTACGCCGTCCGCCGTACGCCGTACGCCGTCCGCCGTACGCCGTACGCCGTACGCCGTACGCCGTCCGTGCCACTTTGCCCAGTTAGCGTTGAGTTAAAATTACGAAATTTTTTTTATGGGTTTCGACCAACCCGACAATGGTCCTCGAAACTTTTCAGAACCCTTGGTCAAGGGGAAGGGGTTCAAAACAAAATTTGAAAATCTCATATCTCGAAAAATTCATATAGAACGGTATGTTTTTTATTTCATGTTTAGATAGAGTTTGTTCCGTAGAATTTTTTAAGACCATCCGCAGCTTTGTACGACCAGCCGTTCGTTCACAATGACGGCTCAAAAATTGTGCCTCACAACACGATCGTGACTCAAACTGTTGAAATACAGGTCCATTTCAGTGTTGCCAGACAACTTGCCTCGAAATTCCCTACGGACCGTTTCCAAAATCCCTACTTTTCCCTACAAATTCCCTACCGTGTTAAAAAATTCCCTACGCGTAAAATTTCGATTGCTGAAAATTTAAAATAACAAAAGGAGATCACTTCCCTCCTAGTCATCTACAAAACGACAAGATCACTGCATTCACTGCTGCTGGTTTGGTTTGAGGATTGAAATAACCATTGAACCACTGAGTTGCACAATGTAATTTTGGTTTATTATCTTCGATAATGAACCATTGGAATCGCCCAAAGAAAACATTTTTTTTATTGCTGTCTCAATAATAGTTAGATTAGGTCCAGTCATTTTTTTCAGGACAAGAATTGTTAGGTACTTGAGAAATATCACTGAGATAAATATAAATAAAATAAGGCTCAAGAATGGTAGCATTGGTTACATTAGCCAAGGAATACCTATTTTAAAAAATCTTAATGTCGACGACCAGGAATGACTACGAGGAGAAAATATAATTAAAATGGTAAAACAGTAATAGTAAAACAAGTAACAGAAAAATTTGGGATTGAAAATAGAAAGAAGAGCTAATAAAATCTTAGGTTAGTCTCAAGAGGTTATCAAAAATAAATCAAAAACTATTCATCAAAGAGACCATCAAAAACCAATCAAATCGTCTGTCACTATCGAGGGATTGCTCGCTTTTATTAGAAGCGTATAAGCTCTGTGACGCAAGCAACTTCATCATATTTGGTGTGATAGGGTGGTTGTAACAATAATTGTTACAATTATTGGTACCTTTCTTCATGTCTTCAACAAGACAGAGTGACAGATGACAGTAACTGTCATATCAACTGTTGATATCGAGATAGATTACTGAACGAAGACAACAACATGGAAGCATAGAACATGGATAAGAAGTGTGTGTATGCTTTTCTTTAAAGAAGAGTTGTGGCTTGTGTTTGTCAAATGACGGGGACGAACGAAACTGGTGATAGGTGTCTACACAAGTGGTATTCCGATCACGAATAAATGTACTAAAATCGTATACGTAATTATTCAATTAATTAGAATTTTGCCAGTGTTTGAATCACGTAACCTAGCTTGACCAAAAATCCCTACGTTCAGCGTAGGGATTCCCTACGCTCAATGCACCCCCAAAATTCCCTACGTGTAGGGAAAAATCCCTACATCTGGCAACACTGGTCCATTTTCATACTAACAAGCTCTTTGGAACATCATATGGCTTAAGTGATGTCGAGTTTGTTGTTCTGAGGTGCGTTTCGTGCTACTGAAATGAAGGTAATTTCGAATGTTTGTTGGTAGGTACTTCTTTTATAGAAAAATTATTACCGACATAGTATTAAAAACCCCAGAATTATATCGTATTAATTGATCATAATTAATAATAATTATTATTACCAATAATAAATACGAATTATTGATACCTAACAATAAATTATAATAATTTTCACTAGGTACTTGATAAAATTGTTAATAATTAGTGATAATTGATAATAATAATTAATCTAACATTTAGGATAATATCCTAAATTAATCTATATTATAGACATTCAGACCTAGTGATTTAGACAGAAGGGTGATCTGTACAAAGAAGATAATGAACCGTTGTGTCAAGAATTTGCAGAGTTTTTTGGTTTATTATCTTCGATAATGAACCATTGGAATCGCCCAAAGAAAAAAATTTTTTAACCCCCCCTCAAAATTTGTTGGTTTACGTTTCAAGATACGTAGATTCAGAAAATCGAATAAAAAAAAATCCGTCCGTCCGTCCGTCCGCCGTACGCCGTCCGCCGTCCGCGCCACTTTGCCCAGTTAACGTTGAGTTAAAATTACGAAATTTTTTTTATGGGTTTCGACCAACCCCACAATGGTCCTCGAAACTTTTCATAACCCTAGGTCAAGGGGAAGGGGTTCAAAACGAATTTTGAAAATTTGAAAATCTCATATCTCAAAAAATTCATATAGAACGGTATGTTTTTTATTTCATATTTAGATAGAGTTTGTTCCGTAGAATTTTTCAAGACCATCTGCAGCTGTGTACGACCAGCCGTTCGTTCACAATGACGGCTCAAAGATTGTGCCTCACAACACGATCATGAATCAAACTTTTGAAATACAGTTCCATTTTCATACTAACAAGCTCTTTGGAACATCATATGGCTTAAGTGATGTCGAGTTTGTTGTTCTGAGGTGCGTTTCGTGCTACGGAAATGAAGGTAATTTCGAATGTTTGTTGGTAGGTACTTCTTTTATAGAAAAATTATTACCGACGTAGTATTAAAAACCCCAGAATTATATAGTATTAATTAATCATAATTAATAATAATTATTATTAATAATAAATACGAATTATTAATACCTAACAATAAGTTATAATAATTTTCACTAGGTACCTACTTGATAAAATTGTTAATAATTAGTGATAATTGACAATAATAATTAACCTAACATTTAGGATCTAGACATTTAGACCTAGTGATCTAGACAGAAGGGTGATCTGTACAAAGAAGATAATGAACCGTTGTGTCAAGAATTTGCAGAGTTTTTTTATTCGATTTTCTGAATCTACGTATCTTGAAACGTAAACCAACAAATTTTGAGGGGGGGTTAAAAATGTTTTTTCTTTGGGCGATTCCAATGGTTCATTATCGAAGATAATAAACCAAAAATCCGTCCGTCCGCCGTCCGCGCCACTCTGCCCAGTTAGCGTTGAGTTAAAATTACGAAATTTTTTTTATGGGTTTCGACCAACCCCGCAATGGTCCTCGAAACTTTTCATAACCCTAGGTCAAGGGGAAGGGGTTCAAAACGAATTTTGAAATTTTGAAAATTTCATATCTCGAAAAATTCAAATGGAACGGTATGTTTTTTATTTCATATTTAGATAGAGTTTGTTCCGTAGAATTTTTTAAGACCATCCGCAGCTCTGTACGACCAGCCGTTCGTTCACAATGACGGCTCAAAGATTGTGCCTCACAACACGATCGTGAATGTAACTGTTGAAATACAGGTCCATTTTCATACTAACAAGCTCTTTGGAACATCATATGGCTTAAGTGATGTCGAGTTTGTTGTTCTGAGGTGCGTTTCGTGCTACGGAAATGAAGGTAATTTCGAATGTTTTTGGTAGGTACTTCTTTTATAGAAAAATTATTACCGACGTAGTATTAAAAACCCCAGAATTATATCGTATTAATTAATCATAATTAATAACAATTATTATTAATAATAAATACAAATGATTAATACCTAACAATAAATTATAATAATTTTCACTAGGTACTTGATAAAATTATTAATAATTAGTGATAATTCATAATAATAATTAATCTAACATTTAGGATCTAGACATTTAGACCTAGTGATCTAGACAGAAGGGTGATCTGTACAAAGAAGATAATGAACCGTTGAGTCAAGAATTTGCAGAGTTTTTGGTTTATTATCTTCGATAATGTTTCTTTGGTCGATTCCAATGGTTCACTATCGAAGATAATAAACCAAAATCCGTCCGTTTGAATTTTGAATCAAATTTTTGATCGATTTTTGAATTTGCACACACTCAAGCCTATTTTCAACATGTTTCAAGACAATTGTTATTTGGAACGAAAAAACTCGGCAGATCCTTCTACAACGTTTTATCTTCTGTGTAGATCACTGCTCTGTAGGTATACAATATACTAGTGAGTCTCAAAACTATGCGAAACCACTGGAGTAATGCGTTGAAATATTCTTCAAATAGGTGATTTTCGAGTGATGGTGCGGATTCGGTAACTAGCTCAGTGTTGGCCCATAATTTTAATTTATTTAAATATTTTATGAAACATTATTTAGAATTAATTTGTATTAATAATTATTTTGTATTTATATTATAATCCAATTCTACATGTACGAACGATTGGAGGACATGTAGAATGAATCCAATTCATTTTATTCAAATTCCATAAAAATAAAATGAATTTAAATTTTTCGAGATAGGTATGATGTTTTAAAAAATTTTAAATTTATTTGGAACTCTTTCCCACTTATTCTATTTTCTGATTCTACGTATGTTGAAACGTAAACCCTCAAGTTTTGAATTTGAAAGTTTTACAATATCGAAGATAATTAAACAAAATATACAGCACTAAGAGAAACGGTTGTATTTCATTGGTTTTGTGAAGCTTCCGTGAACAACTCCCCTATTTATCGGGAATTTTGAACTTGAAGTGATTTGTTCACATAAGGTGGATATCGCTCCGTGCATGAGGATTTTCAAATTCAGAGCCACTCTCGTATCCGAACTTTTACTTTTATGGTTACTTCCTGTCCTGACAGTCCGCTTACCACTTCCCAACTCCACGTCCAAGGTTTCGATACCTGCTTGTTATCTCGAGTTGAACATACTCGTAATATTAACGTATTTCACCTACACAGCCCCGAAGTAATGTCCCCGTAGTCTTTTCCTTTATCATAATATCCATAGACGACACTATCCGATAAACTGAGGCCCGTGGGATGGCACCTCGAGGAACTTTTTCTCGGACCGAACTGAACGATCCTCTGATATTTACGTAATAGCTCCTCGCGTCCAAGGAAATTTCAATTTAAATAAGAGGTTTGATCGATATAAGGCAATTTAAATACCACGTGCTATACTTGAGTATTCCAATTCCAGACAACTTTCCGAACCAGAGCTTTCTGCTATTGAACATCCCGAAAATCAACGTAATGAAAAATATCTTATATCGTTTCGGCAATCTACTCAATATTAGAGAACACCCACTTCGGCCAAAACCCGTATAACAGGTACGGTAATATCAACAGAAAAAACTTACAGTCGAACCAAACTCTCTATTACGAAAAAAAACTTCACAAGTGCGCCAGTTTTAATATTGGCATTGACTCAAACAAGATTTGACTGGATCGTGACGTGGTTTCCGGCTCGTTCTTCAAGATGATCCTATTGTTCTCCTAACCAGGAGATTGGAGTCAAATGGGGTAACAGTTTCACGCCTCCTATAGTGGTGATGGAGTTCTTTGAGACAGCCTATTTACAGGCAGAAGACATCTAAATTAAAACGTAAATGTCTACCAATCATGACAGAAAGTCACCCTACCGGAGTAGGGATGGGGAACAATTTATCGATTTTTAAAAAAATCTATTTTTATTGTTTTTAATTTTTTGAATCGATACTCTTGTTGTCGATTTTTATCTGAATCGATTCTTTAATAACGATTTTTGTCAGCTACTGAAACAATATGGGGAAAATTATGGAACTAGTTCCCTTGTTATCCCAATTGTTTCAATAATGCAAACCAAGATTAGCGAATCTGGTCCGACCAAACAATATAGGTACGAAAGTCCTAAAACAAAATTTAATACTCCAGGAACAACTTGTGAGGAGGTTCGAGACTTCATTGAACAGGTGAGGTACCTACTTAGGTTTCGCAACATTACTGGATCCTAGATTCAAGAAAATGTATTTTCAAGACTAAGCTGCCTGTTCAAGACACATTATACGTTTGAATGACCTGATGAGAGTACAGATTGAGATGACGGAATCGGTGGAAGACAATTCTCCTGGAGGAAGGGAATGGAAGGGAAGGGAATCTTAAGCGACCACAACAAGAAAATCCAACACAGATTCCTGAAGGAGGGAGAAGCATCTCGAAAAGATAAATTGCTCAACAAACTATCTTTGTATTTGAACTCATCAATGGATAAAATACAGGAAAATACTTTCCTGTACTGGAAAAATATGAGATGAAAAAAATCGATACTTTTCTTTCGACACCGGGTAATTTGGTATCGATACTTTGGTTTCGATTTGATACCAGATCATTCGATACTTTTATTCGATACAGCCCAACTGCTACCTGCTGCTTGTGTTGTGTTTATTTCGGAGAACATCATTTCCGTATCATTCTGTTAGTGGTATTGTTCTTCCTGACTCTCATGATTTTGATGGCCCCTTCTGCCATAAGTAGTTCAGAAATGGCAGAATTAAAATAATTAATAATTCTTCTGATTTCTCTGGAATTCGTTACTCGGTACCTGTCTGGGGAACAGTATGTGACCATATCAACAGTCATCCCACTCATAAACTGCTGCTTGACACAAATTTCAGCTTTCAAATGGGCCAGTTACCAGAGCAGCTAAAGGGGTCCTTATGGTGCAATTTGAACACAGATTCGGAAAACTCGTAGAATGCCATCCGATAGCTTTTGGTACACTTTTGGACACAAGATTCAAGAGCTTGCTTTTTAGAAATCCATTAGCTTGTGCGAAAGCCATTTTTTCTCGCAAAGGCCTTCTTGCGAAGTCCTGTGGAGTCGTCCAGCGTTTCTGATGAATCACCAAATTCACCGAAGACTTCAAGCTTCGATTTTTAGAGCCATCTGAGCCCCTGATTTTTAGAGCCCCTGCTCATGGTCGCAATAAACGAAAAGAATGGAATGACGAGCTTGGCGTTCATTTGGCGAATCCAGTAGCCCCTCTCTCATCAAATCCACTTTTACTATGAAATGAAATGAAAACTGTATTCCCTGAAGTTTACAAAGAAACTTGGAGATATTTGTGCATCGTCGCTTCTTCAGTCCCTGCTGAGAGATTATTTTCAAAAGCGGGGTCAATTCTGGCAAGGGAATGGAAAAAGTGGTCTTTTTAAGTGATTGCAACCACTAATTCTTCTTGTAAAAAATAGGAACTGTCATTCATTGTGTTAAATTCAAGGATTTTTTCTTCTGTCAGTACATTTTATATTCCTGAGCTACACCATATGAATATGAAAAATATGAATACTCCCTAAAAAGTAGGGGAAAGTCGAGAAAATATTTGATGGGGAGCTTGAAATCTTTCAAGAATGTATCGATAGTTACCTCTTTTTCTTCCTGTTACATCTACACCACACGTCCATAATATGTATAATTTCCACTCCTTTATCTACGCAAGAATGTTACTTTGGTTTCTTATACCTCATCAATCATATATTTTTCACTTGTGTAGAGGTGTAACATAAATGAATAAAGATAAGTACTGACCAGGTAGTATGGTAAAGTAACCTGTATCATTCACAGTATTCAGTACAATTTTGGCAACGTATAGTAGAGAAGGGAGGCCTAAAAGCTATGTCTGAGGATTGGAGTAGCAATCAACTCGAGTTAGAAATCTCACCTCTCATAGCCATCATCTTCACGTACAGAACTTTAGGTAACGCTACTTACAATGTCATCAGCTCAAGAGTAACACTCGGGTGTTACTGTTACGTCGATGAAACTACCAACAACGAGTTAGAAGATCACCCGAGTTGCGATCATTATGTTTCGAATCTCCTAATGGTTCGTAAAAATCTCACGATGTTGAATAAGGGCCGAATATAAGGTCTATCGAGAACGTATTACTTCTCACGCCGTTTCAGGAATGATTGAACCACCCATACCTTCGTGATGACGATCGTTAGTTCGAAAATCACTTCTGCGACTTTGGATTCAGTAAGTTGAAGGTACCCAATGAACATTATACACCTTTTAAACGCCGTTTAACAACATTAAATGAGTGGATGGGTTTCTACAATTCACCGCCGTAGAAACGTCCCTACTCTATATAATATTCAAATACAGTTAAATACAGTAATTGAAAATGGGTTGATTCATAGGATTGTATGTTAGCTGCCACAAAAGCTGATGCCATAAGTGATGATCTTGCGCGTTATAACCACCTGAAAGAGGGTACAGGATAATATTGCGCAAGATCATCACTTATGGCATCAGCTTTTGTGGCAGCTAACATACAATCCTATGAATCAACCCATTTTCAATTACTGTATTTAACTGTATTTGAATATTACGATCTCGTCATAATGTCCACCCGTACTAAGAAAAAGCAAGAGTATTTGAAAAAATTTCCACTGAAATATGAGTACACTGTTAGAACGGTTTCGGCGATTAAACGATCGACAGTATTGTTTTGTTACTGACGATGGTTTAATCGCCGAAACCGGTCTAACAGTGTACTCATATTTCAGTGGAAATAGACGATTTTTTCAAATACTCTTGCTTTTTCTTAACATGGGTTACCACGATTCCGTCGCGAGTGATTTAGTTCGTCCACCCGTACGTTGATTGCCAATTTACATTCACACACAACACTGGGAAGAGCTTTCAGAAATCCACATTCATTTACACAAAACACACCACAATTCGAGGAGTTAAAGGAAAAGTTGAGAAAGCGAAGTCAAGAGTGCAGACTTCGTCCATTAGCTGAATGGAACAAGTTGTTTCCGGTAACGGCCGTGATCGAGTTACGCAACTCCCAACAAGGATATTGCCCAGTTGATGGACCTAAGGTTATTTCCACGTATTCGCCATCAAATCAGGTTGAAGAACGAGTAGGAAGGGATTGTTGGAAGTAACAAAAAACGAGGAAACGAGTATAAATTGATTTTCATTTGAAACATCATGTGAAGGACTATTAGTGAAGGAACATGACATAATACGAAAGACTTTAGTTCCTTATTATATTTTCCTATTACAGAATTTTTGATAATAATATTAAAGATGAATCTTATGATTGATTGTTTGTGGTTATTCTAGGCTAAAATCAAAATATATCATTTAATTCAGAGGAGACAAATGCAAAGGAAATGAAAATCAATTTCTAGGTGTAAATGATTGGGGGACGACGACAACTAGGCAAGAGAGGAATGAAAATCGAAGTCCGGATTCATGGTCAGGAAGAGGTTCGCACTGCGTCAGGGTTGGCTTCTCTGGTAGTTTGTGGCTGAAAAAATGACAAAGAATAGCATTGGCGAGAGAAGTGCGGTGCAAGAAGGCTGATCTTTGAGAGTAATTTGAAAGCACCGAAAGATCGGCTGATCTGTGACATCTGTCAAGGATTCCAGGTCAAATGAAATCATATTCATCGTCTTCATAGGCTCGTATCATTTTCATCGGCTGATGGGATATTAAGTACAGTGAATGATGGGCACTAGACAGGAGAGGCATACTCCATGATTGGAAGAACTAGGGCCTTGTAAGCTGTCACGATAGCTGGTAAACTCACTTGTATTCATTTTCAGGAAAGCAAGAGCGGGCATAGCTCTATGTTCAGCTCTGCTTCACAGTTCTGATGTCTGCCACCACCTTACACTAGTTCCCAGGCGCCTCTGTCGCCCCGGTGTAGATCCGTCTTATTCGCCGCTAATCCATCTTGTTCCTCGCCACTCAGATCGTCAAATATTAGTTCTAATACTCCCGGTCATAATTTCCCCCTAGTTCTATAAATAAGTAAGTTCATCAATGAATAGATCATGGGATTCAGACCAGTACTAGGTTCAATTATAATTATTAATAATTATTAATGCTCGTATTTGTTGAGTGCTGAAGATCTAGTGATCGGGCTGGCTACACTGTTTCCCACCGCTTCGTCACTTATCGAATTGACCAATGTTAAAGCCTCCCATATTTCAAGGCTTCATATGTGATTTCAAGCAAAAAGTCCAATAAAGAAGATCTAGGGCGAAAAATAAGTTTCCGTAACCGTAAAGTGGTTATGGATCCCAATCAAAAGAAAAAGCAATCTGCTTCCTTCGAGCTGTGAGGCGAAAGTTGAGATATCTCACCCCCAGGCGACGCTTTCCATTATCCCTCTCTTCCCTTATTCTCTTTTTCCTTTTTACGTTTTATCTTCTCTTTTTTTGTTTTCTTCTTCTCGTCGGACCGATCCCTTTTATTTCACCCCGAAGGCTGCTAAAGACGGAGGGATTGATTGATCCCAAGGGGTTCCACAGGGGGATCGTATCAAGATTCTCCCTCTTGAGGTCGTTATGGATGAGAGAGACGTTTCCAATGGACGGGTGTGTAATTCAAAGTCGTGGTACGCGTCTCGTCCCGTAATACGAGTGATAAATGAGACATTCCCCCGTGGAAATGATGAATAACCAACCTATGAATACATACGACCCCCATGTTGTTCCGAATTACTTGAATCTTTGCAGCGATGACTACACTACGACCTTACAACTCCACATAATGTTCTTTTTAACAGAAAGTATGATCTTGATGCACCTTATCATATAATGTATGAGCTCTGCTTCTTTGACAGATCAACGATTAGACCTAGGTACTACAGCTGCTTTTATAATTTTTTTCACAATTTTGGACCATCATTTTTGATTATGACGTTTGAAAATTAGCTCATTGTATTATTCTTCTTGAATAACGCTGCCAGTGGATGTGACGACGTCATAGTAGATACCGCAGAGGTTTTCGCAGCATTGAGCTTTTATATCAACACGCTACCAAAAACACACGTATCTAATCTCAGTATAGTTGAAATTCGTTCGAAACAAATCCTACGACGGTAGGTCTTTCTCAAAATGACTATTTCAATCGCTAGACGTGTTGCCGCAGTAATATCAGTAATTCACTAGGCGATTGTTAGTCCTGTCCTCCGTGAAGGGTTTCTGTTATGATTTCCCCCAAATCAAACACAACTTCATGAATATGTTCCCCTCCTAGTAAATAAGAAATAGTATGTATACAATTTTATAATAAGTATTGAATAAAGTGAAGGTCACAAGAGAACGGGAAGCATGAAGTCAACGACCTGGGAATTCCCCGAGGTGAGGAAGAAGGGGGCTCAAGGGAGTATAATATACTCCCTTGAGCCCCCTTCTTCCTCACCTCGGGGAATTCCCAGGTCGTTGACTTCATGCTTCCCGTTCTCTTGTGACCTTCACTTTATTCAATACTTATTATAAAATTGTATACATACTATTTCTTATTTACTAGGAGGGGAACATATTAATGAAGTTGTGTTTGATTTGGGGGAAATCATAACAGAAACCCTTCACGGAGGACAGGACTAACAATCGCCTAGTGAATTACTGATATTACTGCGGCAACACGTATAAACCCTGAGCCCACCTACCTAGATCACCAGTCTATCCCGCTCTCTTGCCTAGACCTGACCCTACCTCTCAAACCTTGTGTTCTAAAAAACCTTAAAACCCTCTTTTATTTTTGAGTGAGCTGTTTTCTCCTTCAGAGAAGTACGCGCCCCTCAAAAAAAACTCTCTCAGTGTAGCTGTGCTCTCCTTCAGAGGGTTACGCGCTCCTGGGAAAACTCTATGGTGTAGCTGTCTTCCTCCTTCAGAGGACTACGCGCTCCCATAGTTTATAAAAAGATAGTGTAGCTGTGCTTAGGATGGGGTACGCGCTCCTGTAAATTTTGGTGTAGCTGTTTTTCCTCTCGGAAAGTACTTGCTCCCACAATTTCACAGTGTAGCTGTTCTCATACTAGGTTACGCGCTCCTATCAAATTTTATTAATAAAGTGTTCTTCCCCTTCAGGGAATTACTACTTCTATGTAGTGTAGCTGGGCCCTGAGCTATAAGGGTTTCGCGCTCCTACGCCTTGTCCCCTTCAGGGAACCACATTTTACTATCACACCAGTCAAAATTCATAATTAATATTTTCTAAATTCACTCAACCCAATTTTAAACCAAAGTAGCACTTTTCCAAAAATTATGTAAATTCTAAATTAATCAATGTTTGACAAAAAATCATAACACTGGTGACCTCCGACCTTTGAACACGCTCCTTCCGCCCCTCGTACCGCCTCACGCTCCTACCCGTCATCAAACCAACTCACTCAATCATGACGCAGGACACTCAGGCCGTGGAAGCACTCACATCCACTACGAGGTTGCCTACCTTCCTCAGCTTCGACACCAAGCTGTGGTTCCTACAGGCGGAAGCAATTTTCACGACCGAGCGAATTTCGGCTCAAACTACGAAATTTAACAGGGTCATCGCAGTTCTACCACCCGAAACATTACGACAAGTTGCCGACCTACTCGCCACACCAGGTCCAGAACCATATGATGCAATCAAGGAAAGGTTAACCGCAACCTACACTCGATCAGAATCAAAAACGCTACAACTATTACTCGAAAATTCACCTATCGGAGATCAACGGCCATCACAACTGCTCAACGAGATGAGATACCTTGCAGGATCTGAAGTACCAGCATCACTATTATGCAAGTTATGGATAAACAGGCTACCACAGTCATGCCGCAGGTCCTCGCCGCATTTACGGAAACCGATCCCTCGAAACTGGCAACCATAGCAGACAGAGTAATGGAAACAGTTGATTCAGCGATCACACCCACCCACAATGACGTACAACATCAAATATCGGAATTGACAGCACAGATACAGCAACTTTCTATGCGCAATTCACGACCTGAGCCCAGACAACGTTCACGAACTCGTTCACCGACAAGACAACACAGATCGCGCTCGCGTAATCAAGAATTTGACCGCAACCGATCACGATCACGCTCTCGACCTCAAACAACCTGCTGGTACCACAACAAGTGGGGCAAAAATGCAGTGAAGTGCGAAAAACCGTGTTCATACCGCGCGGAAAACTAATTTACGCAGCCGTATCGGCGGGACGTCCTGCAAGTAATTCAAACCGCCTTCACATCTATTGCCAGAGACAAGGCATACCGTTCCTCATAGACTCCGGAGCTTCAATCTCAGTTCTACCAAACAAGCTAGTAAGAAGACAACAAACTTCAACAAATCCCTTGTACGCCGCAAATGGAACTGTGATATCATCGTATGGCATCCTCACCGCGAAAATCAAGCTCAACAACGCACTGTACAACTGGGACTTCGTTGTTGCAGATATACCAAAAGCTATCATCGGAGCGGATTTCTTATCCTACTACCACCTACTAGTAGATCTCAAACACAAAAGGTTAATCAACTCGCAAAATGGCGAAATCATCTCCGGACGAATCAGCAGCGTTTCACACGGAAAAATCGCCGCCATCACACACATTCCTCCAAACATCAAATACAGGAAAATATTAGAACAATATATACAGACCACCCAACCCTCTGGGAACCCTGTATATAAAAATATCGGAATTTACCATCACATAGAAACAATGGGACCACCGGTATTCGCAAAAGCCCGCAGACTTCCGCCAGACAAACTACGCCTAGCAAAACAGGAATTCGACAAGCTACAAGGGCTAGGCGTCATACGCCCATCAAAATCACCATGGTCATCCCCACTGCACATCGTCACAAAACCAGACGGGTCCATACGACCGTGCGGAGACTACAGAACTCTCAACTCAAGAACAGTACCGGATAAATATGCCGTCCCAAACATCCGTGACTGTAACACACTATTAGAAGGTACAACAATCTACAGCACGCTCGACATCACCAAGGCATTTCACCTCATCCCCATCGCTCCAGAAGACGTACCAAAAACGGCAGTTATCACACCATTTGGGCTCTTCGAGTACACACGTATGGGATTCGGCCTACGCAACGCAGCACAATCCTTTCAAAGATTTATGGACCAACTCCTACGAGGAATGGACTGTATTTACCTCGACGTTTACCTCGACGATGTACTTATAGCATCGAAAAATGAAAAGGAACATGAAAAACACCTCCACGCCGTACTCGAAAAATTCAAAACACACGGACTACAACTCAACGTAGAAAAATGCGTCCTGGGACAACAAAAAGTCACATTTCTCGGGCACACAATATCAAAAGATGGAATCAAACCTCTCGAGTCCAAAGTACGACAGATACGCGCATTTCCGCAGCCAACTAACGTCTCACAACTCCGCAGATTCCTCGGAATGATCAATTTTTACAGGAGAAGTATCAAAAACATCGCAACGGTACAAAAACCACTGAATAAATTCTTACACAACACCAAGAAGAACGATAAAACTCCAGTAAAATGGGATGAAGAGTCAGTAAAATCGTTTAACATGTGAAAAGACATGCTGGCAAACGCTACACTCCTCGCGTAAATGTAAATTCTAAATTAATCAAAGTTTGACAAAAAATCATAACAGTTTCCAATTAGAAATTCACGGCGGGGCCTCCATTGACAGGAGTAGCGAGATCGGATCATCTCTAGAAGAGAGAGAAGAAAAAAACTCTGCAAATTCTTGACACAACGGTTTATTATCTTCCTTGTGCAGATCACCCTTCTGTCTATACCAGACAGTGTTGCGAATCGGAACATACCATATTCAAACTGTACACATAGGAATTTGTGTATTTCCTACCATACCATACGAATTTCTTTCCTATCATGCCATACTGTACTATACCAAATCATACATACAATAATATACCATACTCATACCGTGTCATACAAACCGAGTGAATATTGAAATGTCATCCAGTTTTGACCTATATATAAAATTTCAAGTGTCTAGCTCATCATCAAAATTTAATTTGTTTAAACAAATAGCTATGTTTGTTTCTCCTAAACCTTTGCGCGCTCACTGTGAACGAACGGTTGGTCGTACAAAAATCCAATTGGTCTTAAAAAATTCGTAATTTTTCAGGTCATTCAAAAGTGAACTAAAAACTCTGCAAATTCTTGACACAACGGTTCATTATCTTCTTTGTACAGATTACCCTTCTGTCTAGATCATTAGGTCTAAATGTCTAGATCCTAAATGTTAGATTGCTTCTTATTATGAATTATCACTAATTATTAATAATTTTATCAAGTACCTAGTGAAAATTATTATAATTTATTGTTAGGTATTAATCATTTGTATTTATTATTAATAATTATTATTATTAATTATGATTAATTAATACCATATAATTCTGAGGTTTTTAATACTACGTCGGTAATAATTTTTCTATAAAAGAAGTACCTACCAACAAACATTCGAAATTACCTTCATTTCCGTAGCACGAAACGTATTTCAGAACAAAAAACTCGACATCACTAAAACCAGATGATGTTCCTCCCCTGGCTACATTATTAGGAAAATTGACCAACCTTTGAGCCAGGCTCAACCTTTGAGCCGTCATTGTGAACGAACGGCTGGTCGTACAAAGCTGCGGATGTCTTAAAAAATTCTTGGGAATAAACTCTATCTAAATATGAAATAAAAACTCTGCAAATTCTTGACACAACGGTTCATTATCTTCTTTGTACAGATCACCCTTCTGTCTAGATCTCTAGGTCTAAATGTCTAGATCCTAAATGTTAGATTAATTATTATTATGAATTATCACTAATTATTAACAATTTTATCAAGTACCTAGAGAAAATTATTATAATTTATTGTTAGGTATTAATAATTTGTATTTATTATTAATAATTATGATTAATTAATACGATATAATTCTGGGGTTTTTAATACTACGTCGGTAATAATTTTTCTATGAAAGAAGTACCTACCAACAAACATTCGAAATTACCTTCTTTTCCGTAGCACGAAACGCACCTCAGAACAACAAACTCGACATCACAACTCGCCATATGATGTTCCAAAGAGCTTGTTTGTATGAAAATGGACCTGTATTTCAACAGTTTGATTCATTATCGTGTTGTGAGGCACAATCTTTGAGCCGTCATTGTGAACGAACGGCTGGTCGTACAAAGCTGCGGATGGTCTTAAAAAATTCTACGGAACAAACTCTATCTAAATATGAAATAAAAACTCTGCAAATTCTTGACACAACGGTTTATTATCTTCCTTGTGCAGATCACCCTTCTGTCTATACCAGACTGTGTTGCAAATCGGCACCATACCATATTCTCACCGTACTCATACCATACCATACGAATTTCTTTCCTATCATACCGTATTGTACTATACCAAATCATACATACAATAATATACCATACCATATTCATACCATGTCATACAAACCGAGTGAATATTGAAATGTCATCCATTTCTGACCTATATTTAAAATTTCAAGTATATAGCTCATCATCAAAATTTAATTTGTTTAAACAAATAGGTATTATTTAAACAATTTTACAGACAAGAAACCGAGTGAATATTGCATTGTGATCCAGTTCTGAACTATTTTTAAAATTTCAAGTCAATAGCTCATCATCAAAATTTAATTTGTATTATTACAAAAAGGTATTATTTAAACAATTTTACAGATGAGAAACCGAGTGAATATTGCAATGTGGTCTATCCCCGACTCACGGTTAAAATTTCTAGACTGTAGTTTACCGGGAAGATGAAAAAAGGTAGTTTTATTCTGGGCGTCTGGCGGTTGACCCACATGACGACCGTTTTCGACGCGAAAGTTTAGTGTTTTTCCTAAACCTTTGCGCGCTAACTGTGAACGAACGGCTGGTCGCACAAAAATCCAATTGGTCTTAAAAGATTCGTAATTTTTCAGGTCATTCAAAAGTGAACTAAAACTTACACGGTTCAGTTGAATATTTTGAGATATGACATCGTCGAAATTTTAAATTTCGTTTTGAACCCCTTCCCCTTGACCTAGGGTTATGAAAAGTTTCGAGGATCATTGTAGGGCTGGTCCAAACCCAGAAACCAAATTTCGTAATTTTAGCTCAACGCTAACTGGGCAAAGTGCCACGGACGGCGTACGGCGGACGGCGTACGGCGTACGGTGTACGGCGTACGGCGGACGGACGGATTATTTTTTATTCGATTTTCTGAATCTACGTATCTTGAAACGTAAACCAACAAATTTTGAGGGGGGGTTAAAAAATTTTTTTCTTTGGGCGATTCCAATGGTTCATTATCGAAGATAATAAACCAAAAACATACTACCGTTCTATATGAATGTTTCGAGATATGAAATTTTCAAAATTTCAAAATTCGTTTTGAACCCCTTCCCCTTGACCTAGGGTTATGAAATGTTTCGAGGACCATTGTGGGGTTGGTCGAAACACATAAAAAAATTTTCGTAATTTTAACTCAACGCTAACTGGGCAAAGTGGCGCGGACGGCGTACGGCGGACGGACGGATTTTTTTTATTCGATTTTCTGAATCTACGTATCTTGAAACGTAAACCAACAAATTTTGAGGGGGGGTTAAATTTTTTTTTTCCGTGGGCGATTCCAATGGTTCATTATCGAAGATAATAAACCAAAAACATTAGCGAAGATAATAAACCGTTTGATGGGAATTTTTCGAGATATGAAATTTTCAAAATTTCAAAATTCGTTTTGAACCCCTTCCCCTTGACCTAGGGTTATGAAAAGTTTCGAGGATCATTGTGGGGCTGGTCCAAACCCAGAAACCAAATTTCTTAATTTTAACTCAACGCTAACTGGGCAAAGTGCCGCGGAAACATGTTTTCTTCTTATTATTTAATAATTAATTACAATTGTGTGAACTAAATACAAGTTGGTATGCAGGTTTCATATACGTATATACACACAACATAAGAAAAACATGATACGGCATGGATTTTTCATCCGTCTGCCGGGGCAACCTGGGCCACAATTTTTGATTTTTTAAATTTAAATTTTCGGAGAATGAACTTTGGAGTTGAACACAAAGCAGAAATGGGCAATTTTATTCAGTAATTCACTTCACCAATTGAATTCAGAAACCAGGGAATTTCGGTACCTCCACGCCTGACGGCCTAACTGTCCCACCCCCAACCAGTGCTCACCACGGTTCAGCAAGTAGACCATTTTTTCCATGGTCAAAACCACATCCCCAAAAAAATGCAGCCTGAATTCCCCCAGCACTGGGCAGCCTCCAAAGAAATGTAGGACATCCTCGTTTGTGTTCCGATGGCACAAAGAGCAAATCCTCCGTGGGCTTTCGGATCTCAGGTATTTACCGTCATTCAGTGGAAGCAGCGCTCCTCTCAGCTTGAGAACCCATCGCACCACCCATAAGGGGTGACCTCCGTCCATCCGCAGATTTCCAGGTCTTACGTCCAAATTAAGAGATGGATACAGAGGGTTCCTGGAACTCATTGCAGCCGCCCGCATGTCATTAGTCCAATTCTGCGAGACAGCCTTCACCAACGACTCCAGCTGCTCTGGCCACTCACTCAAAAAATCCATATTCCCGTGGAAGGCGCAACCCCGTCTCTGTGCTAGTTCTCTAACTGCCTTAAACCACGATATTTCGGACCTGACGACTTCCCGGGCAACTATACCAGGATATCTGTCCTGCGGCATCTTCAAGGCCCTAATCACATATCGGCAGGCAAGAGACAACGTGTATTCTGAAAATGGTATTGACGACAAGAAACGCCAAACTTTGAGAATTGGTTACAAAAATAAAGATTGTCATCTGAAACTGATTGTTCTGTGATTATAGGCAGTTCCACAACCCACAATGATTATAATTAGAGGGCGGATTCTTATCACAGAACATAGAAACAACAAGAAAAGACCAGGAAGCGACGGCGGGTGAAGCCTAACCTCCCACTGGTTCCCCCACTCTAGTACCCTCTTGAAGCCGAGAACATTCTCGGTCGCTCATCCCACTGACCTATCAGTTATTACGTTATCTGTAGTTTATCGTTGTTGTCGTCCGTCATATTCGTTTATCTGTTTTATAAATTAACACAATTATTGTTAGGTTTGGAACATTGAGCCATTTGTGATCTTATCACAAAACGTGTATCCTTGCTGTGTTGCATTTGGATGCAGTGTAAAGCATGCGGATAAGACCGTCAATCCTTCTATCACTTACTTACTTGAACACTAACTACAAACTTATAATCATGTAGGTACCACAAAATGTATGTTTTCTGTTAGATATGTTTTATTGTATCAAGATTCCCCATTGACGAACATAGGTACCCGGAAAAAAAGGGTTCAAGCTGTAAGGAGAGAAAATGAGGAGCCATCCAAACGCAGTCGTTTATGGTCAAAACATTTTAAAGAAGAGGATTTTGACAGGTCTCCATTCTGTAATAAACTGAAACCTACGGACGAGCTAGAGGAGGAAGAAACAACAACCCGAGTTGTAAAGAGTTCATGTATAACTTCAGAGCGATTCTTGTGCACAAACAGTTGCACGAATCTTCTGCTTCAAGCCAAAACTCTATTCCTCTGGATAAAGTTAATATTTTGGCCATTGGACCAAAAGCATCGTGCTCAATCACTGAAATAAATCGAACTTCCTCAAGAAGTAGATTATTAGAAGAACAACAAGGTTCTGGTGAGTTTTCTAAGCATACCTTCCTGCTGCTTTCATTGTACAGTTATCAGATTGATTCTTCCCATTATTCAGTTCTATACCTTGAAGTATTATACTTTTGTAGCAGAACACAATTTGGAAGAAGATATAGCGCAATTTTTAACAAACGGCCCTCCTGTTATGGATGTGCATGACATACTCGATTACTTAGCGGTCGATGCTACAAATATCTCAAAGATGGCACAAGATGTTGTTGAATACAGTTCAGGTACATACCAACTTAATATCACATTTGTTTACATTTATTTATTGCATTGGTTTATTTTTAAAACGTTTCTAATAATAATGATAAATTATTATAATAAACTCATTACCCTACACTAAGGTACATTTTATTAGTATAAAATGATAAATGAAGGCAGTGATATTATTAAAATTACAAGTTCAACGTTACCTGATTGTTCATACACATATTTTCAAGTTTCAATTAATTTTTATTACAGGATTCATAGTAACAAGGATAAATTTGGCATTGAAATGTGAAGAATGTTTGAGAGCTATAGAGTAAACCCAACTGCAAACGGAAATAAACGGTTTATAGTGATAAAGGACCGAGGGGGTTAATCGTACCAAGTGTGGATGTTGTGGGGATTTGTAAACTGTGAAGAGTTGTTCAGGTACATGAACAATATAAAAAAATCTCATCCAAGTCAAAGGCTTTCATATCACACTTACTAAAGCACTGCATTGACAGAAACTTTCTTGATGCCATCCATTTTCTAGAGGACGAATCTCATTATTCCTCAATCATCTCTGCAATTGGCCATACTTCAAAACAAGGATGTACCATCAAAACAAGGATGTACCATCATTTAAGACAGTTCAACGACGATCTGTATCGAGAGAGGATTCGGGCTAAAAATAATAAACTTGTTTTATTTAAAGGCCAATTATAATGGGTGTTTACTGAAGTTCACAGTCTGAGTTTTCTCACTGCTAAGAAATAAATTACTTTGTATTAATGCAGAATGAGCTTTAGTATATTTTTCTCCCCACTACCACATAAAGGACCACATAAAGTGGTAAGAATGCGAACTAAGCGCCATGGGGTCACACGAGTGGGGGGACAGTGGGGCTTCACTCGCCCACCCACCGACGGGCCCCTTTGCCGCTTCTTGTTGCTTCTATGTTCTGTGATTCTGTGATTGCACTAAAAACTCCGTTTTATGACATTGTCATAAAATATGCGGTAAAAAATCCAAAATATGTGCTTAATTATGCATTAACAAAATCAGAATTAGCCTTTTTACTCAAGTTTCATTGGTGACAAATAAAAAATGCAAACCAGAACCGCTGAAAAAATAAGTATTTTATTTATTTCAATCAAAATATCCATTAAAAAATTGGCATGTACTCGATCTAGGTCGTTCATTTCTTTTTTTTTTACACTAAACATTGCTTCATTTAAAACACGTTTCATGGAATGATAGAATAACACTAGAAAAACACTCAAGTAGGAACTATTAAGTGTGATTAAAACATACAATACCTATAATTTTAAGACGAATAATGTTGACACAACCAATAAATGACTAATCTTTTGATAAAATAAATTGAAACGAAATTAGATAAACTTTGTGAAAAAAATTAATTTAAACCCTTCTTGAAGTATAAATTTATACTTCATATTGGTATTTATACCAATATATTTCAATGCATATATGCATTTTAACTGTAGATAGGTAAATAAATTTAATGTCCTTCGACTGTGGTTCATTACACTTTTCAGCCTTCATCTTCATCCCCTCCGGCTAAGAAATAGTTAGTCACAGTACCCATGAGAAGCATATTTCCACGTCGACAGATGTGATGGGATAACATTTAGAGCAAGTGAACATCTCTGGGTTTAGATCAGTCTGTCCAGTTCCTCCTTGCAAGATCTCGTTGACAGATCCGTTTTCCCCCCTGGATTATTTTCGAGCATATCAGCAAGCTGGTAGATGCAATTGTTTCGCCGTTCTCAGTTCACTTCTCTTGCAATCCTTCCACGGCAGCAATACTGTATGTCATCAGTTTCGAGAAAATTTATCTTCTCTATTTTCTATTTCCAATTTCGCTGTCTATGCCAGATGTAGGTAGGTTGGTAGGTGTGATGATGATGGCGAGCAGTAATGATTCCGATGGAGAGGTGATGGCGATTGAGAATTTAAGGTTTGATTTGATGATGAAAATTCATATCAATGTTATCAGATCAGTAAACACAGCTGTTGTACATAGGTAGGTAGCTAATGAGCTAGGCCGCTACCTACACCGCTTAAACTAACTACCTTAACTGCCACCTTAACTGCTACCTTCATTCTCTAAGAAAACAATTTCTTAAGAAAACAATTCTGGAGGAAAATTGATTTTTCGGTTTGATTTTAAATTTATGCTCTTTAAGCCATGCTGCATATATATTATAAAAACGAGTGGCTGGCCATGTAGGTAGGTGAAATATGTAATTGAATGCATTTATCTGGTGGATATGCTAATATCGAATACCTATTTTATGCCCTTCAAAATATGCAATTTTATGCAAAATAAAATGGGTGTTTTTGGAAACAGAAAGACGTGAAACGGGCGATCACTAGGTATTTCTTCGAAATTCGGCGAGGGAGAAAATATGCATTTGTTTACAAATCCGCCCTCTGATTATAATCATTGTGGATTGTGGAACTGTTTCAAATTGTTTGCGTAAATTGAAATATGAGGCGAAACATTATTGATATGAGGGAAAAATGATTTATGGCGCCTTTACAAATTTCAAGGGCAGTCTGAACAGACGAGAGTGATCTGTGTGTAGACTAGGAAGCAGGATAAAAAGTCATTGTGGCGGACTGTGAGTGGTGTGGGTCCTTGAGTCTACAACAATAGTAAATTATAATCACGATAACCTTGTTGTATCAACAGAAAAAAAATGAGAGGAGAAGCGAAGATGTGGGTTTATTATATTCAACTATTCGTTAAAATGCTGAGCGGAACGGCATTATTAAAAAATATATAAATTATCTATGGTGTAGATGGTTGTTTTGATTTCTCGCTCACCACGACTGGGTTGGGAAAGAATATGATATCGATCTATATAAGACATATCGAGGATGTTTCATATCGATAGAAAATTATCGATACCTATCCGTACTAATAACCTTATTGTTCGATATAATTCCCTAGAGGAGGAAAACTATATTAGCTATATTGGTTGGATACGAGGTTTGACGTGGAATACACGGTAAAATTGAAATTAAATAATTTATGATACCTTTACAGAATGAAAATATTTTTAAAAAAATATGGTTTGCTAACTCAACCTTCGGTCTATTTCTTCCTATTTCACTTATTGATTTGATATGCGATGATATGTCCCTACATTTTTCGTGTAGTAATTTACCCAGTACCATCGGATGCAGCCGCGATATTCCTTCTTTTTCAGTCTCATTACTCTCAATAAGTATATGAAAAGGGCCTTTATCATTGGATTTATACATAACTAGCTGTGTACCCGCGCTTCGCAACGGTAGAACAGACACCCCCTTTAGGACAGGCCCCACAAATAACAGATACTACCTCAGGATTGACAAAGAGTGGTTGTTTGCTACCGTAAGCCACGGTTCAAGGGTGCGTCCCAAGTGAAAATTATGGTTTGAGTAATAATTGGTTATCAACATTTTCCCTAAGTTTCATTCAGATCGGTAAAGTAGTTTTGAAATCCCTGAAACACCCCCCCCCCCCGCCCCTTAACTTACTAAGGACTCTCCCTACCTGGTCAGAAACCTTCCCCAATGTTCACACAACACAATTTCAAAGTTTCACTCCAATTCGTCAAGCAGTTTTTGGATTGCCGGTTTATGGATTGACTCCCCCCCCCACCCAAAATCACACAACCAGTAACCCCCCCCCCCTCCTAAATTGGTCAGAAACCTTCCCCAGTGTTCATACACATCGGTCAAGTAGTTTTGAAATCCCGGTAATACCCCCCTCACCATATCCTAACCATACCCTAACTGCCTTCGGTTCGGAGACTCGAGCAATACTGCTTACATGTTCTCTGTGCTACTGCCGTACTTCAAAATTTGAATGATTTATATTAGTCATCAAAATGAACAACGAAGTTCTTATTGAGTTAGTGAAGCAGCACGTTGAAATCGATAATACGGCGGGAAGATAACTGTTGAAAAAGAGCGAGAATGTGAACCCTCTGGAACGGCGGACTCTCCTTACCCCCTCCCTTCGTTTTACGCATGCCGCAGTACGCGGTTCTGCATCCATGTGAATCATGGATCATTAGTGTCTGTGATTATTCATCCTGCAATTATTCGTCCTGATATCAGTTAATACTGAATAAGTTAACTGAATGATTGAGTTATTGAATTATTTTATTACGAGGTTTGATCGTTAATGATTCGTTTGAACTATTTTCTTGTTGCAGTACCCGTTGAAATCCAGCAGTATCCGGAGTTTTCAGTGGCTTCTGCTTAGTGTGGAACTGTGTGTTCTGAAAAAAGGCGGACTTGGCCGGTTTGGACAGAAAGTAACATGAGAAGGGAAGTAACCGGACACTTGTGACGTCACTAGGAGGACAGATTCCCACGGCCTGTGTGGTCTGTTAGCTCTTCAACACCAACACGATACCGGCAAGATACTTTTGATGGTTTTTGACTTTGATTTGGGTTTATATTGTGCCTCGGAACTCGGATAATAATAATGTCTACGCAAATATTTTTGCCTGAAACCTACAGATATGGGATCAGATTGAGAACAGAACCATATTCCGGTTCTTTAGGCGCTTATCACTATCGAGACAGGAGTTCTTGGACGTGTTGAATGGTGCAGATTGGTCTTCGCTTGTAGGTGCGTTTGCAGTGCTTGGCGGTACAGGAAAATCCTTTCATTAATCTATCTATCATTAAAGTAAATATCTACTAAAATTGGAAATTAACAATAAGAACAAATAAATTGTATATTTAAAAAAATTACAATGATAATAATAGGTAATCAAAAAAAATTAATAAATAAAATTGTCGCTATAAATAAGATGATAATAGTAATTGCATGTAATTATCTCCATGTGCAAGGTCTCAGGCATCTTTTTCCATAACTAATGGAACCAACGGAATTTCTGCTGACGGGCCTCGAGGGCCGAAAGCATATTCAAAGTTTATACAAAAAAATTATGTTATTGTCCCAAATTAATGTAGAAATTAACATGTTTTTCATTCATTCGTATTCTGGTTGAATTGCAGAATTTCGTCTCCCAAGCCGATTGAACAACTTGCACTACAATCGCCTGCCGTCAGAGCTGTGTAAAGAAAGTAAATAGGTATCTACTGATATTGCTTAAATATCGATTTCTTGTAACAGGATTGGGGTGTCACAGACAGCAATTCCTCATCTGTTGGTCAATATCACATTGCCATCCACCCATTCGGGACGCACGGGCAATTTTCCATCATTATAACCATTACAGGTGCCATCTTAATGAATATACCCGCGATTACCGTGACGGGAGAGCGTGCACGTTTCTCACGGTTTCAAAACCTTCCGACCTTCCCCTAATTCCTCCGGCACCCGGGCGCCTCACGAGGAAAAATATCATTCACATCCGAAGGTCGTAGGGCACATGATTTTTTTTTTTTTCATTTCTTCGATCAAAAGCGGCCCGTCAAAACTAAAAGGCGACCGCGCCACACAAAAACACGTATCGAGATCAGCGTCATGAAAACTTGTGTCAATTTTGTTTCACTATCTTCAATAATTATTGAAGATTATAATCTATCCAATTCAATGAATCGACCCAGAAATAAAAGTGAACCCCCAAAATTTGAGGGAAGAGTCAGAAAACCGTCACTTAAGAAGCCACATGACATTTTGGCACAAATTAGGTTTTGTCTGATTCTACGGTGAAATCTCGCATCCCGTCCGGAAAACAACTTAGTTTGGCGCTATTACCGCTAGAAAGTAGGTACTTAAAAACTATGAAACCTTCACATCTGCTATCTGAAAATTTGTGATCACATATTATGCCATCTAACTACCTACTATGCCAAAAAGTGCGAGAATGTGCTAAAATTACGAAATTACGAAATTTGGGTTACGGGCTTGGGCCAGCCCGAGGGTGATCCTTGGATTTTGTTATAATACCCCTAGGTCAATAATATATTTTTTATAACCCTAGCTCAATTATTGACCTACGAATTATTGAATTATTGACCTACGAATTGACCTATTATAGGAACCAATTTAATATGAATTTTGGCAATTTGAAAACGTCAAAGCTCGAAACATTTTCTGTTTATATTTGAATGGATCTTGATTGAGTCAATTTTCTAAGACCACCCTGAGCTTCGTACCTACTATCACCTTTCGTTCACAATGAGCGCTCAAAGGTAGAGCGGATGAAAAATCAATCAATCAATCAATCAATAAGTTTTTTATTTGTTTTCAGGTTACATAGACCTTTACAACAAAGGGTTCGCTTCCCCATAATAATAATTCTAAATACTTTAAACATACTAATCGAGTAAAATAAATAAAATTTTCTTCTAAGAGTTGGTGGGTACATTCTATCTTATATAAATTTTACAACAATCATGTTCGAAGTCCAACATCAATGAGGAGGTCTTCCAAAAATTTTCTTTTTCTGAGATAGCTTATAGTAAAGTTATAAAGGCTGTACAATAAGTGTCTCGTGAGTGCCGCAAAAAGGCAGTTCAGCACATACTCCTCGCTGAGAATGGCTGAGCCAAAATATCTTGTTCGTTCTTCTTTTAATTGAGGGCACTTCCCAAATACATGATAAATTGACTCTGTCTCTCGAAGGTTACATAAGAAACATACTTCATCGTGCCTCACTACCCAAACGTTTCCCCTATAAAAAATTCTTAGCTGTTTTTGGTTTCTCAGGCGAATTTGGCAAATAACGCGTTTAACCTCCATCGGCAAGTCCCAGCTTAGATACCCCTGGGAGGTTTGGTACCCGTCGAGCGTTGAAAGATATGACTGACTGTAGGACGAGCACAGCAGCCTTTCGTAGTCCTCGTATGCAACGAACGTGGTGTAACTATTCAGTATCATCTTTTTACATTTCTTTACCTCGTTTGCATCTTGCACTTCCCAAAGATTTGAATAACCCAATTTCACCAGAATATTACGAAGCTGCGAAACCCAGTTAAATTTCTCGTTGCTCGTCCCTCGTCGTAGCATAGTCAACAGCTGATCGTAACAAATGCGAGGATATCGGTCCCTTCCCATTCGAAGTATGGCCTCCCACCATCCTACAGCCCTTTCCAGAACAAAAGCCCCAACACGGTTACGACCGGTTTCAGCCCTAATCATATAGTGGGGTGTACTAATTGGCAATGTTAGTAAGGTCTTGAAAATTTTTGATTGTACCACTTCGAAATCCTCAAGGTATCTGAGGCCCCACATTTCACTCCCATACAATAGTACTGAAGAGACCATCGTGTCAATCAGTTTGCAAGTGGTTTCCCAACTGCAACATTTACCAGCCACGAGGACCTGCCGGACACAGCCCCAAGCCTTCAAGCCCTTCGATTTAAAATGTTCCTTTGCTTTGCAAAAAACGCCTCGACAAGAAAAAGGAACGCCCAGGTACGTGTATGAGTCCACGAATTTGACAGGACCGCTAGCTAGTTCGATTGGAGGTTCATCTTTACTTGTGGTGCCCTTGGAGAAACAAACGACCTTGGTCTTCGAGGGATTTATTTCTAGCTCTAGTGATTTTGAGAACTCTTCAACGGCTGTTAATTTCCTCTCAATATCTTTTTTGCTGTCCCCAAACACAACAATATCATCTGCAAACTTGAGCATTAATATGTCAGACTTCCCATCTACATTTATACCACTCAGACCACTATTTCTCAAATATTGCTCAATTTTAGCAATATAGAGTGAAAAAAGGACTGGGCTGCTCGAATCCCCTTGTAATATTCCCAATTCTACGCTGTGGAAATTCGTCAGTCCTTCTGGAGCCTTGATAGCTATTTCTGATTTTTTGTACAAATTCCTTAGAACGTCCAATACACTTCCACGAATTCCCAGCTCTGCTAAACATCCCCAAAGGAGTTCATGTGGTAATGAGCCAAAGGCATTTTTATAATCAATAAATCCACAATAAATCTTCCCTCCACGCACTTGCAGCTTCAAGGCAATTAAAGCAATGAGAACAAAAATGTGGTCGCGGCAGCCTCGTCCTCGTCTAAACCCTGCCTGACATTCAGGTATGATCCCATTTTCTTCTGCCCATTCAGTAATTCGGTTTGTTATGCCTTGCGTAAACGCTTTTACGACCGTGTTTACCAATGCGATGGGGCGTTGCTTGAGGATATCATTTCTATCCGCCGTTTTTGGTAACATACGCACTACGACCTTGCCCCAAGAGCTGGGGACGCGCCTCTTCGCCAGAACGTCGTTGAAAATGGTGACCAATAACTCGATACCTTTCGGAGGTAGGTTTCCTAAGACTTCATTTGGAATCCCATCTACCCCAGGTGCTTTATTCTTCTTTAACCCCTTTAATACATTTTCGACTTCACTGAGGGAGAAGGGCTCATTCCAACGAGGATAAGCCACGCTCGAAATGACTCCCATCGCGCAGGATGTAGGTGGCGGACAACATGTTTTTTCTAAATATTCTTCCCACTGCTGAACTGTTATATTTGAGCTTCTGTTATCCCATCTTTTAAATTTTTTGACTGCCTTCCAAAACCCTTTCGCGTCCTTCACACAGCATAAATCCTCCCTCAAGACTTCAAGATATCTGCTTTTCTCAAATTTAACTTTTGCTACGTACTTCTTTTTGGCAATGAGGTACCCCGAAATGTCGGCTCTGCCATTTTCCCACTCTTTATAGGTCTGCTTTACTGACGTCAATAGGTCTTTACACTCTTTGTTGAACCACGGTTTGTGTTTATTGCTACCTTCCCATACCAATTTGTACATTCCCAAATCATTCAGTGAACTCAAGAGTGCTTCTTGAAACGAAGCAAAGTCGAGGTCAATGTCCCCTTGTGAACGAAATATTTGGACCTTTTCGCCTAACATCTTTTGGAAACTTTTAGCTTTACTTGGGTCCCATTTGACAACGGCGTCCCTGCGTTTTTGGACATCGTTTTCTTCATCAAACCCGTCCAGGAATAAGCAGCATTCCGAATGGTCGGATAGTGCTCCTAGTCGGTTTGGCTCTGAAAAATCACTCACCACTCTTAAAAGGCTGTCATTTACCCAGCATAAGTCGACAGTGCTCTGTCCTTGTGTCCCCAAAAAGGTGAAACAACCATCGGGGTCACTCCTACTTCGTCCATTAGCTAACACAAGCCCATGGCTTTCCATCGTTTCGACCAACCTTCGCCCCACCCAATCTGTCTTCTTATCCAATGAATTTCTCGTCGATAAAAAAGCAGTACCCTCCATCATTTCATCATCGCCCTGATTTAGATCCCCCACTCGAGCATTCCAATCCCCCATGACAAGAATTTTATGACCACAACAATTTGATGTTAAGTTTGCCAAGGCATTTTCCAACTCTTCAAAAAAAACAGCACTTTCTCCTTTCGAGTTCATATAAACGTTTCCGACTACAAATTTAACTCTTGGTAAGGAAATAAATATGAAGAACCTAGATATCATCAAGACTTTCACATCGCCTAGAATGTTCTTTACTAAGGTGAGCAAGCCTCCTTTCGCCCTTCCCGTATTATGAGTGCGTAGTGCAAATGATTCAATTTTATTATAATCTGCGAAGACACCACTTGAAATATTGAGGCTATTTTCCACCCACGTCTCCTGCAGACACACAATACCAAAACTAGAAATAAAAGATAACTGCTCCGAATTCAAAATACTCAACTTTCCTATCCCTCCTAGATTCCAGCTCAACACATTACATTTATCAATACCTTGTAGTAATTGCTATTCATCTCCAACTTCAAGTTTGTTTTTCGCCGAAGATGCCTTTTCCGCGATGGGTCTGCGTTTCTTTTTCCATTTCAGCTGCTGGGGGCTGAAGGCTTCATCCCTCTTGCGTCGAGTAGGCGTAGAAACTTTTTGCTGTTGCTCGCTGGTCCGGTTGCCTGTTGATTCTTTCTTAGGAAACTTCTCAAAGGTTCCACGGAGGTCGTCCAGAGACCACGGTTGCCCATCCACGATCAATCTGTCACGCTTGATATAGGCATGCATTCCATCTCCCTGCGCTGCCCGGCGGTAATTTATCAGTTCCTTTTGCACCATTCTAACTTCGAAAGAGAGATCTTCTCTTAATGAGATCCTTGTACCGGCTAGTGCTTTGGCATTTCGGAGACAATCAATGCGGCAAGCAGGGCTCGTGAAGCTAACCAGTACAGGATTAGATGTTGTAGCATCCCTTTTCCCAAGGAACCTGGTCATGGTGATCTCCCTGTCCGAAATATCCACGCCAAGAGTATTGCGGATAAGCCTCAACACAGCCTGCCTCAGAGTTACTTTATCATCCGGCTTCCAATTGAAAATGAGCAAGTTGTGGTCCCTTTCACGATCGCGAGTATAATTCATAAAACTCTCAAAAGTGTTAGACCTCATTTCCATTTTCTGCACTCGAGTGGATAGGTCATCTATTTTCATTCTTTGCTCAGCCAAATTCGACTCTATCTCAGCAAGTTTTCCCAGTTTCGCGTTGATAGCAGCAATATCTTCCTTTATTTCGCGAAGCCCCTTCAGCTCCCGCATCACGTCCTCTAGGGTAGCTGTCATTCGGAGATTTTATTTAGACAGCGATTGTTTGGGTCAACAGCTGATCCTGAAAACAACCCGGCTGCGGTGACGTACGACGGAGAGAGATCAACAGCCGTAGGTGATGTGTTTGGTGGCAATAAACAAGTTGATAATGATGGTTTATAATTCGTGAGTCAAAGTGTATCTCCGTTCTGTTGGGTGAACTTGAATGTCTTCCCACCTCCTGGCGATTGACTGTCCTCCAGAAGGGAGGGGGACGCCTTATCGCTTCCTCTTCCTGATATCCCGCTAGATTTTTCTTACCTCAGGCCGAAAACTTCACAGAAAAATCGCTGCAAACTCCGGAAATAATGCGAATCATGAACAGAGAACTATATATCCGCACCTGGGAGACTTTCCACGACACTAAGTCCAGAAACGGTAAAAATCGGCACACTCAAACGCCTCGATAAATACGTAGGCAGCAGAGCATTAAAATCACGTCCGTTCTCCACGGCGTCTCAACGCGAACTCGAGCGGATGAAAAATCGTCAATATGGGGTTTAAAATGAATTTGGTGTTATGAAAACATCTAATGGTTTTAAAGTCAAAGATGTTCATTAAAACATCCGAGTTGTAGGCGAAAATGAAGTTTTCCGCGGTCATTGTTCGTCTTGATGATATCAAAGGAACATAATATTATTATGTTCCTTTCCCGTGTCAAAACTTAATTTCCGACTGTTTGAAGTGGCGTTGAAAGGCAGTGGTAACTAAACCCGTCTTAACCTATAAACACTTCTTGGAGCAGCAACCACCTGTATTTCCACGAACAATATTTGGGAGGGACAAGAAGGACTTCAAGTTCCATTTCGTATTTCTGCGAAGAGTTTTTCGCTTTGAAATGAATGATCCAGCGAGTGTTTTAAGATTTTATGAAAAGGACAGCCAGTACAAACAAATGAAACCTTTTATGGATTTGACCCAGTGGAATTGGTTTAACTCGGTTTTTTTTTTAATAATAATTATAACAATTATTGCAATTTATTGTGGAAACAGGACAATAGAGTTTCAATATTTCTGGTTCGTTTTATAAAAATCTGCCGGACTGCTGGCTTGCCTTTGTTGTGGAGTTGTTCAATCTTCTGTTGGTGGAGGGAAAAATACCAGGTGTTTTAGCCCAAATTAGGACGTTTCTGCTCTTCAAGAAGGGTGATGCCACGGATCCTGGTAATTACAGAGGAATTTCCCTGCTCAACACTATCTTAAAGATTTTTAACGCAATTTTGCTGAACAGGTTGCTGGGCTTCGCCGATGCGAACCGCCTCCTCCCTGAAAGCCAAAATGGGTTCCGGAAAGGTCGAGGATGTGTGGATAATATTTTCACCCTACAAAGCTTGATTGCCATCAACACCCGACTGCCCAAAAGAAAAGTATTTGCTGCCTTTATTGACTTCTCTCGCGCGTTTGACAGTCTGGTACACAACAAACTTTGGGCTAAATTGTACAACTTGAATATCAGCGCTAAATTTGTTAATATTCTCAAGTCGCTCTACAATAACTCGTCCTTTAGACTTCGCCTGGGTGGGGAGGACTCAAAGCCTTATCGCGTCTTGGAGGGTGTTCTGCAGGGTGATGTTCTGTCGCCACTGTGTTTTTCACTCTTCATTTCGGATCTGGACTCCTTCTTCCGGGCCAGGGGGCTGCGGGGTCTGAATATAGACGGTACTCATGACGTCACTTCGATCCTATATGCGGACGATCTCTGTTTGTTGTCTTACAGCTACGTGGAGATGCAGAAAATGCTGGAAGCCCTTCACAGCTACTGTGAAGAGAACGCCCTACACATAAACCACAACAAGTCAAATGTTTTGATCTTCAGAAGGGGGGGCGGAATCTCTGCTCGCTACAAGTTCATGTGTGGGGGACAAGAGATTCTTGTCGCTAAGTCCTACTCGTACTTGGGAGTGAAATTTGTCGGCTCGGGGCGCTTTTCTCAGCACGCTAAAGACTGTATCAGTAGAGCGGAGACGGCATCCCGTGCACTGCTTCCATTGTTGCATCAAGCCCGCGGTGGTCCGTTCTCCTCATGGAGAGCTGTAGTGAACGCCTTGGTGCTGTCATCATCTCTATATGCCGTTGAGTCGTGGGGGATACCTCTTTGCGGGGATCTTGAGAAAATTCAACTTCGGGCATTCAAATCTTGTTTTTTCTTGCCCAGTAACACGCCCGACTATCTTATCCGTACTGAGCTGGGTCTGCCTCATCTGGAGGTCAGGGTTGTTGGATTGGCTCTGGGTTGGTGGTCTAGGTTGTGCGGTATGGAGGGCTCCAGGCTCCCTAGGCTGTGCTTTCCTCGTCTGCTTGCTCTCCATGATGCTCAACCTGACCCACTGTATAACTGGGCTTCTCAGATGTGTGAGATTTTCTCCAAATACAATGAAGGAGCGACGTGGTCCGCCCAGGACCCCAGGATTCTCAATAAGGGCCCTTTCCTTGAACGCATTGAATTGTCCCGGAGACGTTTGGATCAGGAACGGGTGGAGGTGTCGTCGTACAGCCCCGTTTATAGAATGTACTGCCCATCTGATGACAACCTTCCTATTTACCTGAACTCCGAACTGGGTATTAGCGTTAAGCGGCTACTTGCGCAGGTTCGGCTCTCTGGGAATTGTTTTTCCAAATTGAGCATTCCAAAATTTATCGTTAAATTTAACAGTCAAGAAGTTTGCCCTTTATGTAACTTATCCGAACCAGATACCATTTCGCATTTTCTTTGTGTATGCCCAGTACTCCGAGGCGAACGTTTTTCTTTTTTTCAATTATACGACTTTTCGCATCACGAACTGTCCTCAATACTGTCCCTTCAGGATATTTCGGCATGTAAGAAAGTATTTTTCTTTGTTAGTAACTGCATCCGTACAAGGGCTTTCTTTTAAATGAAGGCTTCCTTTGTTAAAAATTGTTTAGTTGGTAGTTCCTCTGTTGTATTTAAATCTTAGGCGGAAATTGTAATATTCTTCTTTTTTTCCTTTCAATTTATTTACTACATACACACTTCCTTTATTATTATTTTACTGATATTTTTGCCAACCTTGTAACGCCGGAAGGGTTATACAAATAAAACATTTCATTTCATTTCATATTTCTGGTTCGCGTGCTCGCATCGAGCATTCGTGGTTACGCGTATCGACAGTGCGAGACATGTGGAGCGAGCTACCGCGCACTGTCGATAGTAGGCGATAAGGTTTAGCTTCATCCCAAGTTCCGAAAGACATTTCCCGACTTCACTCAAGCACTTTTCCGCCTTTTCCGCGTTCAATTACTACAGGTACAGGTTTTTACAGTATTTATGTGTGTTTCAAAAACATGTCGATTCATTGGGGTTTCTTTAATGGGTTCATTATACCCTTTTTTTTTGTCATACCGATTGGAAACAAATTTCGGCGGAATCACGTAGTAAAAAAGACCCGTTGAAAATACAAGAAGACAATTTACATTGGAATTGCTTCCCTCCGATCGTTCAACGGTTGAGAATGGACAAAAAACCGCTGTGGTGTTCAATTTTATATTCGGTGGAATGGGGTTAGTGACATCACGCAAACAATTCGCTTACCTACATCTACGATATGGAGCTCCGTTTCGATAATGCGTTTCTACAGAACAGCTCAAAATATTAACTTATTGGACTTGGCACCTGCAGATGGTCCAGTTCTGCACCACGCTAGAGAACATACAAACTGAATGTGTTTCAATACTGACTATTACTCATTCACAAAAAATACTACTTTATATTGGATTTTTGACGTAAAAATAATTTGGTGGTAGTAATTTTACTGGTAATTTGGTAGTAAAATAATTTTTTGCTAGTAATAACTTAGTTATAACTAAGTTTATCGTTACTCGTACAAGTCGGTATTGTCTGTCTGAACGTATTTGAGAAGGTTCGGTTATAAAAGACCTTTAGCGCCAACGTCCCTCCATCAGCTTATCTCTCAAACGAGAGTAATAAAACTTGGGAAAAACGAAATTATACTGGTCGAGATGCGTATCAGCGAGCCCCGAGCCGTAAAATGCGTCACCTTGAGAGCCGAAATAATTGCGAGTCGGAATCGTTTTTATGGTGACGTTGCCGAGAGTCCGATTGGATTTTTCTCTTGGGAAAAAAATAAAATAAAATAAAAAATAAAACGACCAAATGGACCAGACGGAGACAGGTTCACGAAATGTTAAGCACTTGCGTATAAGTGGGTAACAGTCGTGTAGTCACAGTTGACTAAAATTGAAGTTTCTTTTCTGTAAGTGGATACTAGAACATAATTCTGCCATGAAGTTAGTACCACTGAAATTATTTTGACAGCCAAAATGGGTCAACCCCAGAAAACACAAATTAACCGATTTAGTCAACGTTTATTTTGCATGAATGTAGGGTTTTGCATAATTCATACATGAATGTCCTTTATAGAGAGGTACATATCCTATTAAGCGGAGTGTCTGATGTCCTCTACCAGTCCTTCCCTGAAGGGGTCTTGATGACTGAGACCAAATTTCCATTATCCACTTGCTGGGTTACTACAATTGAGCAAAAAGCCATCTGATGGATGATACTACAATTGAGCAAAAACCCATTAGATGGCTTTTGCTCAATTGTATAGGTAGTAACCCAGCAAGTGGTGCAGAGATTCTGGTGCCTTTGAGATCACTGCAAAATTGTAATTAGTTGCCTGCATTATGAGGGCTGCATATAATATATTATACGGTTCGACATGGCCTTTGGTATACGACACAAACTTATTGGGGTTCCCGTCCTGAAAGTTGGGCATTCGGGCCAGCGTTTCGTAATCTCAAACGAAAACCGCCAGTTCCTCCAACAACAATACCCGAAGGATAGCATCAGATCCGAACGGAATTTCCACATTCTTCATCTAGATCTCGATCCGGTGGTCTTTTTTCAGCTGCTCAACTCTCACCCCGCCATCTCATCCCATTAATCACGTTACGTCGAGTCATCTGAAAATTAAAACTACCGGTGGAAGCCGTTTCCCGTCCAGTCACTCTGTTCTCGTTCCGGGTACGGTCCACGGTTCGTCGGAACAGTTAACGCCTCGAACGGGGAACAAAAAGGCCGGGATTTGCGAGGAGAGTTGGTCATCCTACGTAAATTATGATGGTCAAACTGAAAGGAAAGAGGGAATTGAGGGCACCAGTAAATTGGCCATGAAGTTTGGTATAACCACTCCAGAAAGGCCATAGAGGTTGGAATAACTACCTCAGTTTTGCCTCAAGCCAAATTTCCAACAGCATATTCAGGATAAAGATGGTCCTTCGACAATGACTTCCGTCAAATTACGTTTATGTACCCTAAATTTATATTTTTGGTGAAGGCCAAAAAGGCACAAAGGCCAAAACCACAAGCCCAAAATAAGCTCACAGTATAGTTGGCAGAACTGCTGGAGAATAGCTGGAGTTCCACAAGGCTAACCACCAAAAATCCCACAGCTGCGTTTGCAGACGACACTGCTTCTGGCGATCGCGTATCAGTTTGCAAACATCGCCGATCGATTCCCCGGTCACAAAGGTGGAGCACAAAAATGAATGAGGGTAAATCCGTACGTATTGATTTTACCTACAGGTGGATCGAACATATACCAGTATGCATCAGCAGTAAAATTGCATGATCCTGGGAGCAAAGATGTGCTGGAAGGCTGCGAGGAAGGGGAAAAAATGTCTATTGAGCATGAACGATCATGAAAAGACGTGTTCTGGTAGGAGTGAAGTCCAGAAAAAAAATTAAAAAGTTCACATTGACGCTTTTGTCATTATAATAAATATCTTGTCAATCTACGAAATATCTCCAGTTTCTGTAACGATCAGGCATTATTACACCGAATGCCTAATTTCACACATTGACTGTAATACTACATACTTTTGTACGTTGAAGAAGTACTGGGAGGGTCGTTAAAAACACAAAGGTGGACAGCGGTGGGATTGTGACGTGTCGATACCTCGGAGGGAGCCGTTTCCTGAGGTTCAAGGACCCCTGACCGTCTCGGACCCTCGGTGAACCTACCACTCTGACCACCCATTCGCACGAATTGCAGTTCAAGGTCTATAATATCCACCTATGGGCTCTAAAGCTGGATTCCCATGGATGCGGAACCGCGGACTGCGGAATGCGTACGGCCAGGTGATTGGTGGAGAAAGCCAGTGGTGTGGGGGAGAACGTTTCCGCAGAAATATTTCTCTGGAGAAATAATCTTCCGCAGCTCCGCACTCCGGAGGTGCGCAGTAGGCCACTGCGCAGTTTCTTGTTATCATTCGTTATCAATAATGTGCGCTTCAGCTCTGTTCTACTGCTGTACTTCAGAATTTGAATGATTTAATCATCAAAATAATCAAAATGAATAACGGAGTTCTTATTGAGTTAGTGAAGCAGCACCCAGAAATCGCTGATACGACGGGAAGATCACTGTTGAAAAAGAGCGGGAAAGCTGATCTGCGTGAACTTCCGCATCCATGTGAACGGCACCCTCCGGAACGGCGGAATCTTCTTGCCCCCTCCCTTCGTTTTACGCATGCTGCAGTCCGCGGTTCCGCATCCATGCAAATCAAGCTTAACACTTTCATGAATGTTCTAGGAGAGAGAAACGGAAGGGTCGTGAGTACGCTCTAGAGATCGTATTCGAATGACGTCAATATACGTCAAAAATAACATGAAGTCTCTTGGACTTGGACTCTTCAGACAGTCGTGTTTTACTGAAATCGGAATTACGTATAAAATGCACAAAAATGAGTCCTTAGTCATTTGAAAATTTCCAATGTTACCCATGGGACAGACGAATATTAACATGTGAGCTTCATTCAATAGAATGGCAAACATCCAAACATCGAACAGAAAAGTAACATGGAACAGAAAATATCGTGACTCTGATCAATGTACATACATCAACACAACAAAGTGTTGTATCATTTCATTACTTCCAAGTTGTGATGGTTCGAAGTTGGTGTTGTGACATTATCAGAACCAGCAATACTGATCCTGGTACAGCTGCTAGCAGCAGAAAGACGACGGATTGACGAAAGAAGAGAAGAAGGAAAAGTATTTCGCATTTCCAGAGATTAGAGGGATTGGAAAATGGCAAGGTGGCAGGAACTGGAAGGGAGATGGACTACCCGGTTGTTTCTGACATTCAGGTGTGGCTGCACTGATAGCAACGAGAAGCGAACTATTTCCTAACTCAGTTCTTCTTAGGTCATGGATAGGGGCTCAATGCCTGCTTGTACAGAATTGGAAAGGTGAATAACCAATCATGCTGCAGTGGCCAGGATGTAGAAGATGTGCAACTTCTTCAGATGGACGAAATGGGTAGTGGAAAGGAGTTATCTACAAGAAGCACTGAGGTAGTAGTTGCCACGATGTTGCAAAGTGGGCAGAACTGGACCCACACATCAAAATATGAGAAGAGTCTTGAGGGGAAAGATGCTCCTGGGAGCGACAGAGGGAAGAACGGTGAAGAGGACGTATCCAAAAGTAATGCGTTACTCAAGTCCACGCTGAGTTCCAATGAGGGACATTTAGGTGAGGTTATAATGACGTCAGAGTCCCACATAACCTGGAAGTGGTGTCCCTTCCAGGCACCAAATAACACCTGTTAATTTATTATTTGATACTTAACCGTTTCGTTGAGGGAGAAACGTAATGTGGAGATGCCGAAAGTAATGCTGTGAGTATGACAATGGATTAAATATTCTCACTCAGACGCAGGCGTAGTGTGTTTTTAATGGTTTCTACCTTTTGGAAACGTCGAATTATACGATCATAATATGATATCATCATATTATACGATCATAATATTATCGTTCACAAGAGTCGAATAAAAATTGATGATGATCCCAATTATCCATAACAATAATTGTTATGAAACGGATTGAAAAAATTCTGCAAATCCTTGACACAACGGTTCATTATCTTCTTTGTACAGATCACCCTTCTGTCTAGATCATAGGTTCCCAACCTGGGGTACGCAACGACCTGGTTGGGGTACGCCGAAAAGATTTGGTAATGGCCGACTTCATGTTTTTGCGCCTGGTCTCACTCAATTTACTAAGTTTACTAGAAACACTATATATAGGCCTAATTTTGGAGCAATAACTTTATTGTCGAATAAAAATTTAAAAAAAAAAAACTCTTGCGTAAATATTTACTTTCCATGATTAATGTTCATGCAACTTTTGGTTTATTATCTTCGATAATGAACCATTGGAATCGCCCAAAGAAAACAATTTTTTAACCCCATTGTCAAAATTTGTTGGTTTACGTTTCAAGATAAGTAGATTCAGAAAATCGAATTAAAAAAAAACTCTGCAAATTCTTGACACAACGGTTCATTATCTTCTTTGTACAGATCACCCTTCTGTATAGATCACTAGGTCTAAATGTCTAGATCCTAAATGTTAGATTAATTATTATTATCAATTATCACTAATTATTAGTACGTATCTTGAAACGTAAACCAACAAATTTTGAGGGGGGGTTAAAATTTTGTATCCTTTGGGTGATTCCAATGGTTCATTATCGAAGATAATAAACCAAATACCAGACTGTATTGCAAATCGGCACCATACCATATTCTCACCGTACTCATACCATACCATACGAATTTCTTTCCTATCATACCATACTGTATTATACCAAATCATACATACAATAATATACCATACCATACTCATACCATGTCATACAAACCGAGTGAATAATGAAATGTCATCCATTTCAGACCTATATTTAAAATTTCAAGTATCTAGCTCATCATCAACATTTAATTTGTTTAAACAAATAGGTATTATTTAAACAATTTTACAGACAAGAAACCGAGTGAATATTGCATTGTTATCCAGTTCTAACCTATTTTTAAAATTTCAAGTCAATAGCTCATCATCAAAATTTAATTTGTATTATTACAAAAAGGTATTATTTAAACAATTTTACAGATGAGAAACCGAGTAAATATTGCAATGTGGTCTATCCCCGACTCACGGTTAAAATTTCTAGACTGTAGTTTACCGGGAAGATGAAAAAAGGTAGTTATATTCTGGGCGTCTGGTGGTTGGGTCACATAACGGCCGTTTTCGGCGCGAAAGTTTAGTGTTTTTCCTAAACCTTTGCGCGCCCACTGTGAACGAACAGCTGGTCGCACAAAAATCCATTTGGTCTTAAAAGATTCGTAATTTTTCAGGTCATTCAAAAGTGAACTAAACATTACACGGTTCAGTTAAATATTTGGAGATATGACATTGTCGAAATTTTAAATTTCGTTTTGAACCCCTTCCCCTTGACCTAGGGTTATGAAAAGTTTCGAGGATCATTGTGGGGCTGGTCCAAACCCAGAAACCAAATTTCGTAATTTTAGCTCAACGCTAACTGGGCAAAACGGCGTGGACGGCGGACGGCGGACGGCGTACGGCGTACGGGGGACGGCGTACGGCGTACGGTGTACGGCGTACGGCGTACGGCGGACGGACGGATTTTTGGTTTATTATCTTCGATAATGAACCATTGGAATCGCCCAAAGAAAAAAATTTTTTAACCCCCCCTCAAAATTTGTTGGTTTACGTTTCAAGACACGTAGATTCAGAAAATCGAATAAAAAAAAATCCGTCCGTAGGATCTAGACATTTAGACCTAGTGATCTAGACAGAAGGATGATCTGCACAAGGAAGATAATAAACCGTTGTGTCAAGAATTTGCAGAGTTTTTTTTATTCGATTTTCTGAATCTACGTGTCTTGAAACGTAAACCAACAAATTTTGAGGGGGGGTTAAAAAATTTTTTTCTTTGGGCGATTCCAATGGTTCATTATCGAAGATAAAAAACTCTGCAAATTCTTGACACAACGGTTCATTATCTTCTTTGTACAGATCACCCTTCTGTCTAGATCACTAGGTCTGAATGTCTATATCCTAAATGTTAGATTAATTATTATTATCAATTATCACTAATTATTAACAATTTTATCAAGTACCTAGTGAAAATTATTATAATTTATTGTTAGGTATTAATAATTCGTATTTATTATTAATAATAATAATTATTAATTATGATCAATTAATACGATATAATTCTGGGGTTTTTAATACTACGTCGGTAATAATTTTTCTATAAAAGAAGTACCTACCAACAAACATTCGAAATTACCTTCATTTCCGTAGCACGAAACGCACCTCAGAACAACAAACTCGACATCACTTAAGCCATATGATGTTCCAAAGAGCTTGTTAGTATGAAAATGGACCTGTATTTCAACAGTTTGAGTCACGATCGTGTTGTGAGGCATAATCTTTGAGCCGTCATTGTGAACGAACGGCTGGTCCTACAAAGCTGCGGATGGTCTAAAAAAATTCTACGGAACAAACTCTATCTAAATATGAAATAAAAAACATACCGTTCTATATGAATTTTTCGAGATATGAGATTTTCAAATTTTCAAAATTTGTTTTGAACCCCTTCCCCTAGACCTAGGGTTCTGAAAAGTTTCGAGGACCATTGTGGGGTTGGTCGAAACCCATAAAAAAAATTTCGTAATTTTAACTCAACGCTAACTGGGCAAAGTGGCGCGGACGGCGTACGGCGGACGGCGGACGGCGGACGGCGGACGGCGTACGGCGTACGGCGTACGGCGGACGGACGGATTTTTTTTTATTCGATTTTCTGAATCTACGTATCTTGAAACGTAAACCAACAAATTTTGAGGGGGGGTTAAAAAAATTTTTTCTTTGGGCGATTCCAATGGTTCATTATCGAAGATAATAAACCAAAATCCGTCCGTCCGCCGTACACCATACGCCGTCCGCGGCACTTTGCCCAGTTAGCGTTGAGTTAAAATTACGAAATTTTTGTTACGGGTTCGGACCAACCCCACAATGGTCCTCAAAACTTTTCATAACCCTAGGTCAATGGGAAGGGGTTCAAAACGAATTTTGAAATTTAGAAAATTCCAAAACTCGAAAAATTCCCATCAAACGGTATCAACGGTCAAACGGTCAAACGGTTGAAAGTGATGTCGAGTTTGTTGTTCTGACATACGTTTCGTGCTACGAAAATGAAGGTAATTTCGGAAGTTTTTTGGTAGGTACTTCTTTTATAGAAAAATTATTACCGACGTAGTATTAAAAACCCCAGAATTATATCGTATTAATTAATCATAATTAATAATAATTATTATTAATAATAAATACAAATTAATAATACCTAACAATAAATTATAATAATTTTCACTAGGTACTTGATAAAATTGTTAATAATTAGTGATAATTGATAATAATAATTAATCTAACATTTAGGATCTAGACATTTAGACCTAGTGATCTGGACAGAAGGGTGATCTGTACAAAGAAGATAATGAACCGTTGTTTTGTTATTCGATTTTCTGAATCTACGTACCTTGAAATGTAAACCAACAAATTTTGAGGGGGGGTTAAAAAAAATTTTTCTTTGGGCGATTCCAATGGTTCATTGTCGAAGATAATAAACCAAAAGATTGAAATATGCATGAGGCCTACAAATCGCCTTACTTTTGGTTTATTATCTTCGATAATGAACCATTGGAATCGCCCAAACAAAAAATTTTTTTAACCCCCCCTCACAATTTGTTGGTTTACGTTTCAAGATACGTAGATTCAGAAAATCGAATAAAAAAGATTCCAATGGTTCATTATCGAAGATAATGAACCAAAAAATCCGTCCGTCCGCCGTTCGCCGTCCGCGCCACTTTGCCCAGTTAACGTTGAGCTAAAATTACGAAATTTGGTTTCTGGGTTTGGACCAGCCCCACAATGATCCTCGAAACTTTTCATAACCCTAGGTCAAGGGGAAGGGGTTCAAAACGAATTTTGAAAATTTGAAAATCTCATATCTCGAAAAATTCATATAGAACGGTATGTTTTTTATTTCATATTTAGATAGAGTTTGTTCCGTAGAATTTTTTAAGACCATCCGCAGCTTTGTACGACCAGCCGTTCGTTCAAAATGACGGCTCAAAGATTGTGCCTCACAACACGATCGTGAATCAAACTGTTGAAATACAGGTCCATTTTCATACTAGCAAGCTCTTTGGAACATCATATGGCGAGTTGTGATGTCGAGTTTGTTGTTCTGAGGTGCGTTTCGTGCTACGGAAATGAAGGTAATTTCGAATGTTTGTTGGTAGGTACTTCTTTTATAGAAAAATAATTTTTCGTCGGTAATAATTATTATTACCGACGTAGTATTAAAAAACCCAGAATTATATCGTATTAATTAATCATAATTAATAATAATTATTATTAATAATAAATACGAATGATTAATACCTAACAATAAATTATAATAATTTTCACTAGGTACTTGATAAAATTGTTAATAATTAGTGATAATTGATAATAATAATTAATATGGAATTTTCAACATTTCAAAATTCGTTTTGAACTTCTTCCCCTTGACCTAGGGTTATGAAAAGTTTCGTGGATCATTGTGGGGCTGGTCTAAACCCAGAAACCAAATTTAGTAATTTTAACTCAACGCTAACTGGGCAAAGTGCCGCGGACGGCGGACGGCGTACGGCGGACGGACGGATTTTTTTTTATTCGATTTTCTGAATCTACGTATCTTGAAACGTAAACCATCAAATTTTGAGGGGGGGTTAAAATTTTTTTTTCTTTGGGCGATTCCAATGGTTCATTATCGAAGATAATAAACCAAAAGTTGAACTTATTCTTGAAACGCGCTAATGACAAAGGAAACATACTAGAACCCCCTTGTCATATTTTCCAAAATTGATATGTGCCCAGATAAATACCTACATTTTAAATAATATTTAAAACATATTATGTTGGAAATCGATATTCAAAATAAGACCGTCATGGACCGTCTCATGGACTATACATATTTGTTGTGTTGGTAACACTGTTTCTCGCCTCATTTGGTCTGATCGGATTCTCCGACCTTCACTTGTACTTGTGCTCGCTTCTTGACTCTCACTCGTCTCCGCTTACGCTCTTGTCTCTCTTTGACTTGTATAAAGAGAGACAAAACGTGAGTACTCTCTGACTTCACCCTATCAGGTATTTTACATTGAGTATCGACGTAAAACGGTGAGTAATCCTCATAATTTATTTAAGGTTATCTAACGATACCTTCCTTGTTTCTATATCATTGAAACCTTATTCGGATAAAATATATAAATTAACTTTGTCTGCTGTAATAATTCAGGAAGCAGTAGTTCCTGCATCTCGGCAGAAGGATAGACAATATGCTTTTTAAGAGGATCTTATTGACTAGAGCAAATTACAATATTCTTTTTACTTTCAACGACATGAAACCCCTAATTTCAAAGAGGACTGGTATCAGTCGACGCAATTTTGCATTCAGTGCTGCTATGTGCCGATCCCACAATACTAACAGATCGAGTGTAATTGGGCAATCACAATCCATACAGTTGTCACTTTTGTGACACCTTATGCTACCAATTGATGGAACTAAACTGGGTCTACTTGCAAAAGCGATGATGTTAGTTTTATGATAATTAACACTGAGTCCCATCTTGAAGAACCATGATTGTAAAACATGCATACCACTGGTCGCCCTATGCACAACCCCTTCCCAATTGTGTCTGCTAATAGTTAATGCTGTGTCGTCAGCTAACGATATTATGTAACCCTCCGTATCAATGTGAAATATACCATTAATATAAATCAAAAACCGGAGGGGATTTATAATTAGTTCCCTGAGGGATTCCGTAAGTAAAGGATCGGCTTTCACTGAAAGAATCTTTTGTTGACGGTTATCCAAATAGCTTGTTATCCAATGTAATAAAATAGGATGAAAATTCATTTTTGAAATTATGTCAACGATTTTTGCATGAGAGGTAGTATCAAAAGCCTTAGTGCGTTCTTGGAATATAACCATGGTCTTCTTTCCCACATCTAAATGTATTGTATGTTCTTTATTATTTGTGTTCGCTACCGTTCTAATAAAATGATATGAAACAACGTTTATTATGCACTGCTCCACAATGGGAACCCATACAGTAGGGTAGACTACACTAACACACAATACACCTACCTCAAAATGCCAGTGTGCACAATTCGTCTCAAAAATCCAAAAATATACGAGGATTTACGTTGTTTTATATGCTGTTCCATTTAAAGCAGGCAGGCCTTGCACAATTTGTCGCTGAATCAAAATCTATTCAAATTAGTTCATAAAACGACACCGTTCCATCGAAAATATTCGAGATATGACGTTTTGAAAATGTCAAAACTTGGGGTAGAACTTTCGTTTTACTCGAATACAAATTGTTTCCGCGTTAAGACATTAGGGTATTCAACGGAGTTAGACCACGGGGTTGCCCTACGGAGGAGGAAGTCAGGTTGGAATAATGGCATGAAAAAAAGGGAGAGGAACGCGGGTAATTGCGGCCCCACATTGTACGTACTACGTTATTGTGGTGAGGCGTGCTGAACCATCTTGTCCCTTTCTATTCTGGTACGGACAAAAAAACAAGTTTTGGTCCGGCAGCCGACAAGTTACAACATATTTCTAGTGAGCTAAGAAGGGAATCTCGGTATTCGGATGTAATACGTTGTTTTACGAGTACATTCCGTGAGTGTCCAGTATTACTTGTGATTGAGTAGAAAGCTGCTTTTTGTGGAACTTGCTACCGAGGTATGTTCCTGCCACAGTCAGTTCTTAAACCAGTTGTGCGCAGTGGCCCAGTGCGCACGATTGTCGCGTTCCTACCGTTTTCAGTTACAGAACTTTTCACTCGCTTCACCGTTCCAGCCGCAACGAGTTACAAAACTTTTTTTTTCGAGTTATTAAACTTTCTTCACTGGATGAGAAGCGGGTTAAGCCAGTTTTTTTACAGTAACCTGACCATTACCTTCCCGAAAATTCATTTCTCTCCGACTTCCCGTGGAGGTTGGTTCTCGACGTAGGTCTGTGTTTTGTTTACTCTCCTTCAAGTGCCGTCTTTTCCATCTAAAAACATCCAGGAAAGGTCCAGGAAAGATTCAACTAGAAGTTGCCATTTAATTTATCACAGATGTGAATAAATAGAGCTTTTACACTCTTGTATTTTTTCGCCATAAGGGGATGGCTCTCCTTGTACTCCGCTAGGAGAGCCAATGTCATCCGCAGGTCCCAGTGAGCTGGGCAATCGTTGTTTCCCGCAATGACGACCTCACGGATGACATTATAATTGTTACTTGCGTCTGCGTGAGGATCCTGGATCACAATGTAATCATTTAGGTCTGAAACATGGGATGGTAGGAAATTTAGGGATGAAAACAAAACTGCTTCAATAGAGAACACAAAGCTCATGGAGTGAACATTGACTAGCATCTGGTACCAACAGAACTTGTGCTCCGTGCTCATCTCCGACGTCGTCGAAAGTGTTTATTACAGTAGTTTCTGAACATCTGCGGGTTCAGATTCACGGTAGGTATTTGCATTTTATTTGAAAAAAGAAGGACTTAACGAAGGAATCATTCACTGGCATTTCGGAGTTCGCAAGGAAAATACCTAGAAAATAAAATACTTAGGAAATAGCGACGACGTTGTCGGGCGGAAGTTTCGATTTCACGTTACAGCTATTTCACGTCACTGCTGAAGCCCCAGCGCTCTCTGCTGGAGTAGTTCTGCGCGTTCCAACCACCCAGTTGAAAAACTGAAAAGTTCCTTCACCCATCCCCACCACTTGAGTTATCTAAATTAACTGGTTAAAGAACTTCCTGGTAGGCAGGAACAGGCCCAATATGACATCATATCAACTTCTTCATTGAAGCTGCGTTGAGAACGCTTCAGTTCTCTGGGGAGCCGCCCAGGTAGGTTGGATCCGGGTGGGGCGCTCAATCCCCCCAACAACGTACAACCTACACCGGCGATGATAAATTGATTATTTAATAATTTATGATTGAATAATACTAAGTCTATTTGTCACTTGGTATTAGAGACACTTTATTATCTTTATACTCAAGTACTGATTTATTCTAACACGGCCCTCCGGGTGTTGACACGCGTATAACCATGCAGCAAGGATTTTTTTTTAAAATCAAGTACCTATGTTACGTTATAATTTTGTCTTCTTCGAATAATTGAAAAAGAACTTAGAGAGGAATTTATTGTGTAGGTACAGACCAAGTACACAACCACACTGCGGATGGCGCTTCAAGCGGCTTTGTTAGCCAAGAGCCTCGTCGATCGCAATGCCGTCGGTTTAAACAGAATTTTCACAAAAAGACTGGAGAACCAAAGACTGGAGAACCAGAGACTGGAGAAAGGCTAATTACACGTAAAACTGTACGAAAATGAATTATACAACAAAGTAGGTCAGTAGGTACCAAAATACAGCTGAGAGTAGGTATGTCATGACGAACACATGTGAAATTTGGATGTTGATCAACATCAATTGGAAACTCCAACTTCACAGACTTACTTCATGTTTATGTTTGGCTGGTTGGCTGGAAAGACTTGTATGTCCAGAAACGGTTTTAAATTTCTGTTGAATGCTTCCTCCGACTCATGAAATCCTGAAACGATTCGATGTACCCAGCCCATATTTCATTTTTGATCGGTACCTACCCTTTCGTCCATTCAGCCTGTGCCAGAGATAGCTCTGCAAATCCTGCTTGTTCAATAGGAATTGACACGTCAGGTTGATCAGATTTGGAACATCCATCTACATTATCACGAATGTCAATTTCTTCTGAACTACCACTCATTTCTTCTGGAACTTGAATTTCACTTTAAACCCTTCTAGGTCTTCCCCTGAACGAGCGATCCGCAGTGTTCTTCAACCTCTAAGTTCTTGTAGAAGATGTAACAGTTTCGTTTTAAACGTTATTGTTTCCATAATCTTATTGATGATCATGATTTGTTCCAATTTCAGTCTTGTTTGGTCGAGAAACAAGTTCGATAGTTTAATGTTTCACTACAACGTCATTTCTCTGCTGATTCAATTTCTCTTCTAACATGAAATCTTCAAATCCTTCTGCTTCTATGTGTTCTTAAAGAAATTTTACATTGATAAGGTCGCTCTAAAAAAAAAAAAAAAAAAAAAAAAAAAAATGCTTGTCTCCGCTTTTGGTGCGAATTCATGTTTTTCTCGTTCCTTATTTAAAAAGTATGTTTTGCAACCAAATGTACAAAAGTAAGAAATTGATGGCATCTTCAATGTCAGGATGGTATCTTCAGCAGCTTCAAATCGTCTTTTAATAAATATCCAAAAGAATATCATTACACGAGTGCAGAAAGCGGATGTGAGTCAACACAATCGTGTATCACATAGGAGCCGCACTGAACAAGCGTGAAGTTGAGGCACGGATTGAAACCGCTGACCGATTTTCCCAGTTATGCCAGACTCTGGAATGAATCCGATTTGTCCTGAGCGATTAGTCCGTTGCATTTGGGCCGTCTCAGGTAAGAGTCGAGTTAGCGGTCTGTCGCAGTCGGGCGTTCCCTGGGTCGTTCATCCGATTTGAGCCGCTTCGAAAATAATCAATTTGCGGATAGGAGCCACACGACTGAACACAACTCAAAGTTATCAGTTTGTGTATATATACTTCAAATGAATTTACTGTTGAAGAATGTATTTTAGATTAATATTTGAACATGAATGAATGAATGAATGAATGAATCAAGATGTTTATTAAGCGAACAAAAAAAAATACAGGTTACATCTTTAACATCTTAGGCAATGGTAAGACCGTCTGCCAGGCTGGTCATTCTTGTTCACATTTGTCAGTAATCAACTTCATAACAACAATAAACACAACAATAATTAAATATATTTAAATAGTACATCAATTTATATATGTAGGTAGTTAGTAGTTATTAATGGTTAGAAGTAATTAAATTCGGTTAAAAGGCATTTTCTGTACACGCTTGCACATCTTATAAAATTATGTAGACCCTCCCAATTCTCCCCATTCAATACACACAGCAACTGTTGATAGGTTAGGTCTCCACTACCGAGATGGCGTGCGCGGTATTCAGATAGCACTGGGCAAATTGCCAAAAAGTGCACCGTGTCTTCTGGGGTGTTCATGTTGCAGAGGGCACAATTGTACTTCCTGTCCTCCCTATGTGGCATCGTATTAAGGCTCAGGAGCTCACCTCTTGCTTTTATTATATTGCTGACTAACGTGCTGCTTTTTAACTGGACGTAGTCTGTCTTACTATGATCCAAGGAGGCGTAGAGACAATAATGAACAGTCTCCCGGATTCGTCGCTCAATGGTATTCCGCTCTGCCCTCCCTATTTCCAGCAGCAACCTGTCACCAACAACTTTTACGTTCTGCAGATCCGAGAATTCGACCGTCCCACCTGCATACCTCCCCAACAGCCTTGTCCACTCCTCCCACCAACCACACCCAACCCTACATGTTTCTTGTGCCAGGAATAGAGGCAATCTGCCACTCGGGAGGGAGGATACCTTTTTGATGTATTCCGTATGTAGTTGCATTGTGTGCTCATACAATCTTTTGATGCCTAGCTCATTGTAAAGTACATAGTCGGGCGTTGTGGTCGGCAATCTGAGCACTTTTTTGGCGAAGAACTTGAGCAGTTTTTCAATGGTTTCGTACTCTTTAAATCCCCAAACCTGTGCGCCATAACAGATTATAGATCTTGCCACTGCCTGAAATATATCCAACTTCTTTTGGAACGGGATTTGGTCACTATTCAAGAGCCTGGGCCAGACACTTATAAGTGCATATTTTATTTGAACATAGTTGTGACATTGTGTTTTAGGATGATGTTAAATTGATAAGATAAAAATGATAACAGGTTGTGTGGCTGGTGACTTCATGACGGACATTGGTTGTTGCTGTGGAGTGGAGGCTAACCTCTTGACATCCCCCTTTCTTTCTTCAAAGATCCAAACGAACTGGTGGCTTGGTCACTCGTGAACTTGTTCTTCGTGAAGAAACTCTGGCATCAACTTGAGTAGCATTATTAGGACTGCTGTTATCTGCACTAGTCGGTGATGGTGAGGTATTGGTCCTTAAGGGGCGCAAGAACCATGAATTTCGCCTGTATGAGGCACCATCTTCAGTCCGGATTACATACGAGCGGGGCTCTTGGCATACTCTTACGATTGTTGCTGGTATCCATAGTTTGTGTTGTTTCCTCCACATCACTCTATCGCCTTCTTTATATGTAGTTGGTTCTGCTTTGTTCTTGTCTGATTGAGTCTTGTCTATCATTCTTTGTTTCTTCAACTTCAATGGAACCCCAGATACTAATGCTGGTAGCAACATTTGATGAGTGGTTGGTAGCAATGTCCTAGTTCTTCTTCCCATTAATCGTTGTACAGGTGATCCAAGGTTTCCTCGCGGTGTGTTTCTCTGATGCAGTAGAGCTAAAAATATGTCAGAGCCTTCATCTAAACATTTATTTATCAAGTTCTTGGCTTCCTGTACGTAACGCTCTGCTAAACCGTTTGAACGAGGAAATTGTGGTGATGAGATTCGATGACGAAAATTCCAGTCTGTCGAGAAGTTTTTAAACTCCAATGAACTGAAACAAGGTCCTCCATCTGTTCTCACTTCCTCTGGAATACCGTGATCAGCAAACCATTTTCTGAAAGACTTAATAACCGCTGCTCCACTCATTGACCTGAGCTCCTCAAAGTCATAAAAGCCTGAGTAACTATCTGCTATTACTATATAATGCCTTCCTTTGAGTTCAAACAAGTCCGCTGCAACATACATCCACGGTCTTTTTGGTACTTCTTCTAAGAGTATTTTTTCTTCTGGCTTATCTTTTTGGTATCTGGAGCAAACTTTGCAGTCATTTATATAATCGCACAGGTCTTTCTCCATTCCAAGCCAAAAACTCTGCAAATTCTTGACACAACGGTTCATTATCTTCTTTGTACAGATCACCCTTCTGTCTAGATCACTAGGTCTAAGTGTCTAGATCCTAAATGTTAGATTAATTATTATTATCAATTATCACTAATTATTAACAATTTTATCAAGTACCTAGTGAAAATTATTATAATTTATTGTTAGGTATTAATAATTCGTATTTATTATTAATAATAATTATTATTAATTATGATATTAAAATACGATATAATTCTGGGGTTTTTAATACTACGTCGGTAATAATTTTTCTATAAAAGAAGTACCTACCAACAAACATTCGAAATTACCTTCATTTCCGTAGCACGAAACGCACCTCAGAACAACAAACTCGACATGACTTAAGCCATATGATGTTCCAAAGAGCTTGTTAGTATGAAAATGGACCTGTATTTCAACAGTTTGATACAGGATCGTGTTGTGAGGCACAATCTTTGAGCCCTCATTGTGAACGAACGGCTGGTCGTACAAAGCTGCGGATGGTCTTAAAAAATTCTACGGAACAAACTCTATCTAAATATGAAATAAAAAACATACCGTTCTATATGAATTTTTCGAGATATGAGATTTTCAAATTTTCAAAATTCGATTTGAACCCCTTCCCCTTGACCTAGGGTTATGAAAAGTTTCGAGGACCATTGTGGGGTTGGTCGAAACCCATAAAAAAAATTTCGTAATTTTAACTCAACGCTAACTGGGCAAAGTGGCGCGGACGGCGTACGGCGGACGGCGTACGGCGGACGGACGGATTTTGGTTTATTATCTTCGATAATGAACCATTGGAATCGCCCAAAGAAAAAAAAATTTTAACCCCCCCTCAAAATTTGTTGGTTTACGTTTCAAGATACGTAGATTCAGAAAATCGAATAAAAAAAAATCCGTCCGTCCGCCGTACGCCGTACGCCGTACGCCGTACGCCGTCCGCCGTACGCCGTCCGCCGTCCGCCGTCCGCGCCACTTTGCCCAGTTAGCGTTGAGCTAAAATTACGAAATTTGGTTTCTGGGTTTGGACCAGCCCCACAATGATCCTCGAAACTTTTCATAACCCTAGGTCAAGGGGAAGGGGTTCAAAACGAATTTTGAAATTTTGAAAATTCCATATCTCGAAAAATTCCCATCAAACGGTATGTTTTTTATTTCATATTTAGATAGAGTTTGTTCCGTAGAATTTTTTAAGACCATCCGCAGCTTTGTACGACCAGCCGTTCGTTCACAATGACGGCTCAAAGATTGTGCCTCACAACACGATCGTGACTCAAACTGTTGAAATACAGGTCCATTTTCATACTAACAAGCTCTTTGGAACATCATATGGCTTAAGTGATGTTGAGTTTGTTGTTCTGAGGTGCGTTTCGTGCTACGGAAATGAAGGTAATTTCGAATGTTTGTTGGTAGGTACTTCTTTTATAGAAAAATTATTATCGACGTAGTATTAAAAACCCCAGAATTATATCGTATTAATTAATCATAATTAATAATAAATACGAATGATTAATACCAAACAATAAATTATAATAATTTTCAGTAGGTACTTGATAAAATTATTAATAATTAGTGATAATTGATAATAATAATTAATCTAACATTTAGGATCTAGACATTTAGACCTAGTGATCTAGACAGAAGGGTGATCTGTACAAAGAAGATAATGAACCGTTGTGTCAAGAATTTGCAGAGTTTTTTGGTTTATTATCTTCGATAATGAACCATTGGAATCGCCCAAAGAAAAAATTTTTTTAACCCCCCCTCAAAATTTGTTGGTTTACGTTTCAAGATACGTAGATTCAGAAAATCGAATAAAAAAAAATCCGTCCGTCCGCCGTACGCCGTACGCCGTCCGCCGTACGCCGTCCGCGCCACTTTGCCCAGTTAGCGTTGAGTTAAAATTACGAAATTTTTTTTATGGGTTTCGACCAACCCCACAATGGTCCTCGAAACTTTTCATAACCCTAGGTCAAGGGGAAGGGGTTCAAAACGAATTTTGAAATTTTGAAAATCTCATATCTCGAAAAATTCATATAGAACGGTATGTTTTTTATTTCATATTTAGATAGAGTTTGTTCCGTAGAATTTTTTAAGACCATCCGCAGCTTTGTACGACCAGCCGTTCGTTCACAATGACGGCTCAAATATTGTGCCTCACAACACGATCGTGACTCAAACTGTTGAAATACAGGTCCATTTTCATACTAACAAGCTCTTTGGAACATCATATGGCTTAAGTGATGTCGAGTTTGTTGTTCTGAGGTGCGTTTCGTGCTACGGAAATGAAGGTAATTTCGAATGTTCGTTGGTAGGTACTTCTTATATAGAAAAATTATTACCGACGTAGTATTAAAAACCCCAGAATTATATCGTAATAATTAATAATAATTATTATTAATAATAAATACGAATTATCAATACCTAACAATAAATTATAATAATTTCCTTTAGGTACTTGATAAAATTGTTAATAATTAGTGATAATTGATAATGAAAATTAATCTAACATTTAGGATCTAGACATTTAGACCTAGTGATCTAGACAGAAGGGTGATCTGTACAAAGAAGATAATGAACCGTTGTGTCAAGAATTTGCAGAGTTTTTTAATTCGATTTTCTGAATCTACGTATCTTGAAACGTAAACCAACAAATTTTGAGGGGGGGTTAAAATTTTTTTTTCTTTGGGCGATTCCAATGGTTCATTATTGAAGATAATAAACCAAAAACATATTCTCTTGCTGTTTTCAGTGACGACTGTAATCCTTTGTGAGGGCGATGAATATCTCCAAGCACGTTTGTTCTGAATTGAGGTGGTATAATTATCTTCGTTCCTTTGAACAATAACCCTTCATGAGTGCATAGTTCTTCCCTGAAACTCCAGTACTTTTGTATGGATTCGTTGACTTCAGTATACTTGTTTGGCCAACCACTTAGAATTGTATTTATCAACATAACTATTTCCTGTGTCTTGTCAATATTTTGTTTTAATGTTGCCAATTTATTGGTCATAATCGGAATCACCAAGTTTATTTCAAATGACAGATTTTCTTCCTCCTGAGCTACATTATCGCAATCTCGACTTAAAGTGTCAGCTAAAAATAGTTCTGTACCTTTTGTGTACCTAATTTCAGGGTTATATGGCATAATTTCAAAAAACATTCTCTGGAGACGCGGTGGAGCAAGATGAAGTGGCTTCTTGAAAATTGCCTCCAGTGGCTTATGATCAGATTCAATTATTAAGGTCTTGCAACCCCAAATAAATTCATGAAACTTTTTGCAAGCTGCTAGAATGGCATATGCTTCCTTCTCCATCTGACTATAATTTTTCTGAGTGGGCGTCAGTGACTTTGAGCTGTAGGCAATAGGCTGACCCTCCTGGAGAAGTACTGCTCCAATGGAGTGGCAGCTGCTGTCTACTGAGAGGGTAATTGGAAGAGTAGTATTGTAATACCTTAGTACAGGGGCGTTTTGTAGTAATTTCTTCAATTTGTTGAATGATTGATCTTGATCCTGACCCCAATACCACTCTGTTTGATGTTCTAATAGCTGCCTCAAAGGGTGTGATATTTCTGATACCTTAGGAATGAATTTGGAAAGATATGTTACACATCCCAAAAACCGTTGAAGTTCCTTAACGTTTGTAGGAACCTTTATCCTCTTGATGGCCTCCACTTTAAGAGGGTCGGGCTTCAAGCCTTCGCCTGTTAGAACATGGCCTAAGAATGTGACAGAATTTTGCATGAACACACATTTCTCAGGATTCAGGGTCATGCCCGCCTCACGCAATCTCTTTAGAACTACTGTGGTAGTGGCTTCTAATTCGTCCTTTGTTGGAGCGTGGATGAGTATGTCGTCGATGGCACATTCCACGTTTGGAATGTCGCGTAGGAGATCCTTCATTACTGACTGAAATATCTCAGGAGCAGAAACTAATCCAAATGGGATGCGAAGACATGAATATCTCCCCCATGGAGTCGAAAATGTTAAATATTTGCTCGTTCTTTCAGTTACTTCTATCTGCCAGAAACCCCTTTTGCAATCTAGTAGTGTGAACCACTTTGAGCCACTCAATCGAGCTGCAATGTCTTCTAATGTCGCTAAAGGAAAATGCCTTCTCTTCACGTTTTTGTTTAAATCAGTTGGGTCCAAACAGATTCTTATTTTTCCGTTTTGTTTCACTACTACCATTGGTGACACGCAAGGTGTAGGTTCATTAGTTGGTTTTATTATCTTATTAGTAACCATTTGATCTAATTCTTGTTTTACTGACTCGCGAAGGGAGTGTGCTACCTTCCGCGGAGGATGAACTTTGAACGTGGGATTTTGTACTAGATCCAACACGTATTGATAATTTTTTAGACAACCAATACCCTTAAATAGATCAGGATCATTCAAGTTCGTAACTGTCAATATTCGTTTGACAAAACCCAGGTTTTCACAAGCAGATTTTCCAAGAATAGATTGGTGGCCTTCTTTTATGATTAGAAATTTCAGGTGTGTTTGTATGTTTTTTTTTTTTCGTTGTTATCTCTGCAGTAGTTTCTCCCAACACCGGAATGGATTTATTATCAAAGCAAACTAGAGATTTGACTGACGATTGTCTAATTGTCATATCCGATTTTTCAGCAATGGTTATTGGTATCACATTGCACTGAGCACCAGTATCCAACTTGAAAACGACTCTATTCCCTTTAGGTAAGTCAATGGGTTCAAACCAGTCATTGTCAGAATCTGAAGTTATTGAGTCAATCTTTAAAGTCTGGTCAGATCCTTCTGGTGTCACTGAGTTAATGTTCTTCGTAGTTAGACACATTTTAGCAAAATGACCAAGCTTACTACAAGCAGAGCACTGTTGCTGAAAGGCTGGGCATGAACGCCATGCATGCTTAGTCCCACATCGAGAGCAGTCATATAATTTTGTGGATTTGTCATTTCGCTTGTGTGAGGGTGTTGTACTATTTTTAATAATGTGTACGTCTTTTTCATCCTGGTTAAGCAGTTTAAGATTTTTATGAGCCGATTCGTGTGCTTTACATATTTTGATGGCTTTGGTTAACGTTAAATCTTCTTCAATCAACAGTCTCTCGCGTGTTTTATCATTGTGTATCCCTATTACGATCTTGTCTCTGATGAGACTGTCCCTCAAGTCCTTAAAATCGCATAGATTCGCTTGATTTTTTATTTTTGTACAAAAATCATCAAATGATTGACAATCAGACTGAGTCATTTTGTTGAATAGATATCGTTCGTACGTGATGTTTGTTCTCCCGACGAAATATTCTCCAAAATTTGATTTGAAAAACAAATTTAATTTGTTTTTAATGAACTCCAAGTCGCAAGATTCTTCGTCGTCCAGGTTGAAACTGTTGAAAATATCAATCACCTCGGGCCCTAATGCTGACATGAATGTAGCGACTTGTATTTCCTTTCGTGTTTTGTCAAGACGTGAAGCAATGACATACCAATCCCATTGCTGGATCCATTTTCGCCACAATGGAGCCATACCCGAATCCAAAACATCAATCGGTTTGGGTGGTTTGATATTCATAGGTTTGTCTTCACTCACCCCGTCCTCGTCTCTATCTTGGCGGGCCTTCGTCTGCACATCCTCATCTTGGTCCTCATATCGTCGGCCCCTCGTCTTCTTGTCCTTCTTCGGCACCATATCAGTTTGTGTATAGATACTTCAAATGAATTTACTGTTAAAGAATGTATTTTAGATTAATATTTGAACAGGAGGTTAGGATTGTCTTGACCGTTGTTTATAACGAATGAAAGATTTTGGTTTCTTGAGGTTCGGTCTGGTGAATAAAACGATTTGTTAGGCCGACGTTTCGTTGTATTTGTACAACATCTTCAGGGCTTAACTTCTATTGGCCATGTGCTAATATCAGTTCATGATGGTGGTAGGTGCTAGGTGGTATGGACAGGTGGTATGGCATTAAACACTAATGATAAAAACTAGCGATGTGTTATAATACCATGTCAGTGACATATATTATAACACATCGCTAGTTTTTATCATTAGTGTTTAATGCCATACCACCTGTCCATACCACCTAGCACCTACCACCATCATGAACTGATATTAGCACATGGCCAATAGAAGTTAAGCCCTGAAGATGTTGTACAAATACAACGAAACGTCGGCCTAACAAATCGTTTTATTCACCAGACCGAACCTCAAGAAACCAAAATCTTTCATTCGTTAATATTTGAACATAGTTGTGACATTGTGTTTTAGGATGATGTTAAATTGATAAGATAAAAATGATAACAGGTTGTGTGGCTGGTGACTTCATGACGGACATTGGTTGTTGCTGTGGAGTGGAGGCTAACCTCTTGACAAAAGTAATGGGCAACCTCGTTAGGCCTGTCAACGACACAGCTCATATCTCTTCTGGCAAGAAAAATATATAAGAAGTAAACGCCCAATGCTCCCAAATATCTCCTTCATGTTGATTCTGTAGGTTCACGATATAGGATATTTTAAAAATTGGTAGTGAATCCTGTGATATTTTTCTGTAGATGGTTGGTAGCACACAACAACGAGCATGGTGTATGGCGTGTCCGCTGGGCAGGAAGACTGTATTTCTTCGAAAATTATGAAGTACCTGTGACCGTTAATGGCGAGCGGTACAGCGGCAAGCTTTCGGGCTGGTTATGACCCACTTTACATGATACAGATGATATGGAAAGTGAAGATGTTTGGTCCTAACAGGATGGGAGCGATTCATATCTTGGGGTGGCACCTAAAGATCTTGTGGCCTTACCTCTGGCAACTTCTTTTTATCGGGATCTCAAGCGTACGAAAACAAACCCCTAACAGTCCCCAAGTTGAAGGCTAAAATCGAGAGGTTCACAAGAGGGTCATCTAAAATTTCAACGACCGCATTTTCCATACTTAAATGGCAAACCTCAGGTACCTATTGGTAAAAGAATCTTTTGTTTCGGATGAAAATGTAATAATTGACAAGATTTGGGAATTCGTGCCAACTTTTAAAAACCCTATACTAGCAAAACACTAAAAATTTTTTTTTTTTTTTTTTTTAAATTTTTATTTCCAAAATATACACAATAATACAATGAAAAATCCAGCACAGGCCATTAATGGCCTGTCACAATTATGGAAATTAATCCCCTATATAGGCAAAAGCCCGTGGCAGGGGATGAGCAGTCACTATGGCTCCTATCAAGCAAGAGAACCATTTACATAAGATTCATTGAGTACCTTTGTATATAATATATATTATATCGAGTGTTATATATATTGAGTATTATATATGAATAAACAAATGTTCCTAAAATGAACCAACAACAAGTCATTGTTCTGAAGCTAAACGGCCTGCATAATACAATTTTAACTTTTCTGTGACCTGTTTAACAGTATACGAACCAGAGTAAATAAATGTCTTTAGATCGGCTGGAAAACCGTTAATGATCCCAACCGAACAAGACTCATAGAAATTTTTTGCCAGTGCTGTGGTATTATGGGGAACTACAATGTTAATATTTGTTTTAAACCTTGTACTAATTTCGTGAGACGGGTAAACAAAGTGTTTGCACTTTACAAAATGCTTTACAAATGCAAGCTCTTTCAGCATGGAGAATGGCAAAATTCTAATTTTTTTAAAAAGAGGCATCGTGTGTTCTCGAGAACTTTTCCTAGAAATTATCCTCACTATGGCCTTCTGAGCTGTGATTAACGGAGCGAGCGTGGTTTGATACGCTCCACCCCAACAAGGAAGACAGTAAGACAGCACCGATTGAACAAGTGCAAAATACACAACTCTCAGCAATCTGTCAGAGAGGAAGGACCTTAAACGGGCAAACAAATACATATTCTTCCGCAGCATCTGGGATACATGGCTTATTTGCTTTTCCCATCTCATGTGCCGGTCAAACCAAATGCCAAGATACCGAACGCAATCGGCCCTGTCCAAAATCCTACATGCTGTCTTGCAGTTTTCGGGTGAGCATTTATCAATGTGCAGTATAATGTCACCATTGACCGGGATACCCGCTGAATTCAAAGCAAACGCCACATACTGAGACTTTTTAACATTCAGACTAAGTTTATTTGCATTTAGCCATAAAAACACATTACGTAACCCCGTGTTTGCTCTAGAAAAAGCTTCATTCCACGTGTTCCCATTAAAGTACAGCACTGTGTCATCTGCAAACAGTATCTTAATTCCTGGAATGCCCAACTCACCCAAATCATTTATGTAGATTAGAAATTTATGTAGAAATGTAGCATAAAACCTGAGGAATTTATTAGAGTTGTATACGTAGAGATCAACTCAGAGGCATATAACTCTAAATGGCTGATCTTGTTCGGGGACGAGGCGAAAGGACCACTTTAGTTCGTAAGAGTGCGAGTCAGAGGAGAAGGTTCGACTGGAGGTTTGAAAAGGAGACTCGATATTTTTCTCGACATCACGGTGACTCGGTACGTTTTTATTGAGGCAGAGGTTGTTTATTTTATGGGAATGCGCGGGGGTGAAGGTAATTCTGACGGCAAACAGTAGCTGAACTCGGAGCCGAGTCATAAAGAGACTACATTTGGTGAAGGGTGAGAAGAAAGACGAATAAAAAGAGGCGGATAAGTCTTCGGCACTTGAGATTGTGCGGGGGAATGTCAAACAGATCGTAGAATGACAAGCAATCAACCGGAGACTCGATCGGGAATTGGACGTACAAAAATTGATGATCGAAAAATATTATTTTTCAAGTAGGTAACGTGTTGAGAATGAAACGTACAGTTCAAAAATTCGTACATTACAGCCCAGATACATAACATCCCCTTTAACCCTAAACACAAAGTTACCATAATACTTGTTGATCCCAACAAGAAGCCCAACCCGCGCCTCTGCGCATGCGTAAATATTAAATCATATACTCCGATCATCTTGACGCCTTTCACAACGGAATTGTTTGGAAGTGTCACATTTCCCTCCGAAAGGAGGGTCAGTCGTCGGCTCACAACAAACAGGACGATCCGGTCCCCGGCTATTAGCCCAGTTCGCCTCTCCGCGATACTGTTATAACAGAGCTATCGATTAGTAGCGACTCGACCCCGCTAACCGTGACTACTTTTATAATAGCGTGCTAATGGCGTTTGGCCATGGTTTTAGGTGTTACCTACTCCGTTCTTCTGACCTTTTCTCCTTCGCAACGCTCCCATTCGCTCTGATGGAAATATCGGAATGCCGGTAGTATATGAACTATCTACGAGTGTATCATCAAGTTGACTGCAACTAGGTACGATTTCCTGAAAGCCTACATGATACATTACAGTAATTACAAACAGCATATTCTTGAGACGCAAAGAAGAAGTTGGTGCCTATTTTTGTTTCTGGGCTCTCAAAATCCGCCTGCTAAGCACACTTTTTTGGGCACCCTACGCTTGAACACTTCCGTCCAAAATCCCAAATTGAACCTCCCCGATTTCCACCTGGCCACCCAATCCATATATAACATGGTACATATGTAAATTATGTATAACATATTGTAGTACAGAAAGGTGTAATTACAGGTTTATTACGGGTTCCGACCAACCCCACAATGATCTTCGAAACTTTACATAACCCTAGGTCAAGGGAAAGGGGTTACAAACGAATTTTGAAATTATGAAAATTTCAAAACTCGAAAAATTCAGATTAAAGTGTATATTTTTTATTTCATATTTAGATAGTTTATCTTTTAGAATTTTTCAAGACCATCCAGTGGATGGCATCCACAGCTTTGTACGACAGCCGATCGTTCACAATGACGGCTCAAAGGTTGAGCCTGTTGAGCCATCATATGGTTTTAGTGATGTCGAGTTTTTTGTTCTGAGGTACGTTTCGTGCTACGGAAATGAAGGTAATTTCGAATGTTTGTTGGTAGGTACCTACTTCTTTTATAGAAAAATTATTACCGACGTTGTATTAAAAACCCCAGAATTATACCGTATTAATAATTAATACGGTATTAATTATTAATCATAATTAATTATTAATACGGTATTAATTATTAATCATAATTATTAATGATTATTATTAATAATAAATACAAATTATTAATACCTAACAAAAATTATAATAATTTTCACTAGGTACCTACTTGATAAAATTATTAATAATTAGTGATAATTCATAATAATAATTAATCTAACATTTATCTAGACATTTAGACCTAGTGATCTAGACAGAAGGGTGATCTGTACAAAGAAGATAATGAACCGTTGTTTTGTTCTGAGGTACGTCTCGTGCTACGGAAATGAAGGTAATTTTGAATGTTTGTTGGTAGGTACTTCTTTTATAGAAAAATTAGCTGACGTAGTATTAAAAACCCCAGAATTATATCGTTACATTTTATTTGTAATTAATTCATCATCTCTATCATTCAGGTTCTGTACAAAGGAACCCAGTCGATTCCAACAGCCGGATATCGTATTAATTAATCATAATTAATAATAACGATTATTAATAATAAATACAAATTATCAATACCTAACAATAAATTGTAATAATTTTCACTGGGTACTTGATAAAATTATTAATAATTAGTGATAATTCATAATAATCATTAATCTAGACATTTAGACCTAGTGATCTAGACAGAAGGGTGATCTGTACAAAGCAGATAATGAACCGTTGTGTCAAGAATTTGCAGAGTTTTTAGTTCACATTAAATGTGAACTAAATTTTAGTTAGAGTTTATTGTTTAGAATTTTTTGAGACCATCCGCAGCTTCGTACGACCAACTGTTCGTTCACAATGAGGGCTCAAAGGTTGAGCCGATATGAACCTGTCAACAAGATCGAGAATCAAACGGTTGAAATACAGGTCAATGTTCATAGTAAGGAGCTGTTTGGAGCATCATATGGTTTTAGTGATGTCGAATTTTTTGTTCTGAGGTACGTTTCGTGCTGCGGAAATGAAGGTAATTTCGAATGTTTGTTGGTAGGTACTTCTTTTATAGAAAAATTATTGCTGATGTAGTATTAAAAACCACAGATTTATATTGGTACATTTTATTTGTAATTAATTTATCATCTCTATCATTCAGGGTCTGCACAAAGGAACCCAGTCGATTCCAACAGCCGGATATCGTATTAATTAATCATAATTAATAATTATTACTATTAATAATAAATACAAATTATTAATACCTAACAATAAATTATAATAATTTTCACTAGGTACTTGATAAAATTATGGATAATTCATAATAATAATTAATCTAACATTTAGGATCTAGACATTTTGACTCAGTGATCTAGACATTTAGACTCAGTGATCTAGACAGAAGGGTGATCTGTACAAAGAAGATAATGAACCGTTGTGTCAAGAATTTGCAGAGTTTTTTCCTTTGGGCGATTCCAATGGTTCATTATTGAAGATAAACCAAAATCCGTCCGTCCGCTGTACGCCGTCCGCGGCACTTTGCCTAGTTCATATTATGAAGTAAGCAGTTCTTGGACTATTTTTCGGTAGTCTCTAGACATATTATGTCCTTAAAAATACGTTTCCTGCATAGTCACTTAGACTTTTTCGCCCCGAATTTGGGTGCAGTTTCGGACGAACATGGAGAACGATTCCATCAAGACATATCCAGAATGGAAAAAAGATATTCAGGCAAATGGAATGAGAAGATGCTGGCGGATTACTGCTGGACACTGCAGCGGGAGACAGAGGAGGAAGAGTACAAAAGAAAAAAACTACTCATTGACGATGTGTGTATATTTTTTGAGTTGTGTCATATCTAGTATTATACCTGATAGCATGCAGGATTCAATTAATTACATTTTATCGTTGAAAAAGAAAAAAAATCTGTTATAATAAAGACAATAATTTTCAAATACAATTTTTCATTTTTTCCAAGTTTCACCTCTTTTCTCTCTAAATCAGAGGGTGATAGAATTTTTCTGAGTTCAGATTCGGACTCAGCACACCTGAAAACATGAGAAACAGGCAAAATTGTTCAAGGGAGGGGAGAAAAGTTTTTTTTTTTGCAGAACAGCGTAATTAATGATAATTCATAATAATAATTAATCTATCATTCAGTAATTGAGATAGTAGGGTGATCTGTACAAAGAAGATAATAAACCGTTGTGTCAAGAATTTGCAGAGTTTTTCAGTTCATATTTAGATAGAGTTTATTTCTAGAATTTTTTAAGACCATCCACAACTTTGTACGACCAGCCGTTCGTTCACAATGACGGCTCAAATCGTCAACATGATGGTGAATCGCGGGTCCGCCGGTCGGTTCAATATTCATACTGGCCCAGCTGATTCGAACAGCAGACGTCGAGTTAATTAATCATAATAATAATTACTAATTTTAATAAGTAAAAATTATTAATAAGTAACAATAATTAGTACCTGGGTAATAATTTTCTCTACTTGATAAAATTAATAATAATTAATGATAATTCGTAATAATAATCAATCTATCATTTAGTGATCTAGACAGAAGGGTGATCTGCCTTAAAGAAGAGGATAAACCGTAGTGTCATGAACTTTTTTTTTGTTTTTTGAACACCAACTCTCCAGGTGCACGTGAGGGCGTAAACCAAATTTCAACTCTCGGGACCATCAGGTGTCGGGGGTATAACAGACCTTGGGCCGGTTTATCAATTCCCTGACTAAATAGTTCGTTAGTTAACGAATGGTTAACGCTAAGAGCCTCTCGTTCACTGAGAGCTGAAACCTGCGAATTTAGTTTGTCAGAATTCGCCCGAAAACACACGAACGGTGCCAACATGTGACTTGGTATGGGGCCGCGTCCACTAGGCCCGTATCGTTCGTCAGTTTTCGTCCGAACAGGTGCAAAGCGATCCCATTCTGCTGGGACTTTTCGGACGAACAGGTGCGAACGACGGTGAATAACTCTGCAAATTGTTGTTCAACGGTTTATTATCTTCTTTATACAGACCACCCTTCTGTCTTGATCACTAAATGATAGATTTTTTTTTTTTTTTTTTTTTATAATTATCAATCTAAATGATAGATTGATAATTATTATGAATTATCATTAATTATTAATAATTTTATCAATTAGTGGAAATTATTATAATTACCTACCTATTGTTAGTTATTAATACTTTTTATTTATTATTATTAATTATGATTAATTAACTCGACGTCTGAAACCATGTACTGTTTGGATCGGCTGGGCCAGTATGAATATTGAACCGACCGGCGGCCTTGCGTTTCACCATCATGTTGACGACTTTCCATCTGCTCCAACTTTGAGCCGTCATTGTGAACGAACGGCTGGTCGTACAAAGCTGTGGATGGTCTTAAAAAAGTCTAAAAAATAAACTCTATCTACATACGAAATAAACAATATACCGTTCCATTTGAAGGTCTTGCCACAAATGAGAAAATTCGCCAAACTCTTCTCTTTTTTCGAAAATCTGATTCACCCACATTTCCCGTCTTCGTCTATCTCGCCTTCGTCGATAAATCAAAGTTGATTCTTTGTCTGCCTACTTTGTATTATGAATAATAATAATGGTCAGTATCATGCAAATCTTCAGAATATTAAGTAAGTTTCGATCCGAGTTCAAGAAGTACAATGCCAAATTTATACACAGCTAAAGAGTACGTTGATACGATTTTCGCTTACGGTGCTGCAAGAGGCAAAGGTCTTTGAGCGCATTGCAGAATATCGCAGTATGTTCCCCAATCGGCAAAGATATCCAAACCAAACTCATGAATGAGAGAGATAAGGTAAACAAACAATAATAAGAACATAGTCCATGATAAAAAAAACAAAAACTTAATTTAAAAAAATCATGCCAGACGTTCCTCATGTTCTTTTAGGTTACAATCACCTCCCTAGTAGATGTCTTTGTAATTTACATGAAAAATAAATTAAATTTATTGGAAATGAGATCCAACAAAATAAGCATGACATCAGTTTTTTTCCCCTTCCCATTCCAATTGCATTCCGAAATGGAGAGATAACTGCAATTTTGAGTATACCGTTGGAAAGGTAATTAAAGTTTACAACTTTTGTGAGATTCGGCAGCTTGCAGGATTTTTTTGGAAGACCCTCGAAACTTTTTCGCTAACTACACTTTTTTTAAAATTTTTATTTCTTGATCCGTTATTACGGCATAAAAAGAAACCTGTGAACATTTTGAATGCACTAGACGAAAAAATGAAGAAAATTTAATCCTGATTTCAAACTGGGGTGGAAAGTTGAAAAGCAATGAGGGGGAGCAGAGAAAATTGAAGTTTCCAATGAAAACCACGGTTTTCTCGAAGTAACCTTTGAAAGGGCATACAGATCTGTGGAACGGAGTGAGATAGAAACATGCGGTTGGCGGCGTTCAACTACATTTTTGATCTAGTTTCTCCATCTTGCGTATTGTCATCTACTTGCGATACACCCTGTACAATACGATTACTGCAACATGTTTTCTAATTTTGCCAAGAAACGTTGCTCACTTCACATTTCATTGATTTCGTCAACTCCACGAAACCTCAAACTAGGGATGGGACATCGGACCCTCACAATCGATTATACCATCGATTGTAACATCGGAAGCCCACAATCGATGTCACCGATTATTCGCGCCTCCACAATCGATCATTCAGTCTCAACCCAATTTTTTTTTAATGGAAAATTGGTCGAAATCGTTTGAAACCGCAGAATACCCAAGTGTGCAACAAACATTGAAAGATTCATGGTAAAAAGAAAAGAAATACTACAGAACATGAAAAACAAACTGAAACTCGGAGATCCTTTAGGAAATTTCACGGTGATCACGAAAGTAGTGAGGAAGAAATGGGGGTTTCAGATATCTGCCTCCCTCTGGCCCCTCTGACGTCATCACCACCTCCCTCCGCTACCACCCGATCACTTAGCCATCCAGCCCTCTGACGTCGTAGGCTCTTACGGCATAGGCATGACGTACTAGTTGGCCTCCTGACAGCCGTCTGACGTCATACGCTCGTGCGTCATAGGCTTTGACGTACTAGTTAGCCTCCTGACAGCCGTCTGACGTCATACGCTCGTGCGTCACTGGCTCTGACGTACTAGTTGGCCTCCTGCCAGCCGTATGACGTCATAGGCTCTTGCGGCATACGCTTGGACGTAATAGTTGGCCTCCTGCCAGCCGTCTGACGTCATACGCTCGTGCGTCATTGGCTCTGACGTAGTGGCCCGCCGGTCGCTTGTGTTCTGACGTGATCTAAAGGAAAGGGTGAATCAAGGGAACAAATTTTTCCCGTTTCAGTTTATGTGCCAAAGCAAAGACATGAAAATGTCAAAAACTAAATGCTTGCATACGAGTCTGCAACACATTGGGACATTTTATGTCTTTGCAGAAACTTATATGCAGCTTGCATTAGTGTTGACATGATAAATTATTGAGAATGATCACCTGTGTGTAAACAATTATTTAAACAATCACGCTCATACCGCAGCTTGTCGGCCACACACTCCGCAGTGGTTAACGTAATATGGTTAGGTAAATTGAGAGCTATCCAACGAGTGGTGAACGATTTTTGTACGATGATAACTGGCGAAGATGAAGTTCCGTAGCAACGAATCGGTAAGCGAAAATCATCCGAAATGTTCGTGACGATTTCGTGTGACGCTTTTTTTTTTGTGTAAAGTTTTTCGAGTTATGTGCCAGAGTAAAGACATAAAATGTCAATAACGTAGGTATGTATTTAATTAAAGAACCTATTAATTAGGTTGGGGAAAACCATGCGACTGTCCCCGATGTTCAAAAAATAATAATGTTCGGGCGCACTCTGTAAAAAAGGAGTTTGGACAGAACGTCCCCCTTCAAACGATTTCTCTCCTGTGTGAGAATTAGCCCGGCTTTAGAAAATAATCGTTCGCACTAACAACAACACAACACTAAGTCAAAGACATCAACATCAGCTCCCTCTTTTCAGCATGTTGTTGATCTTTTGGTTTATTATCTTCGATAATGAACCATTGGAATCGCCCAAAGAAAAACATTTTATAACCCCCCCCCCCCACCTCAAAATTAATTGGTTTACGTTTCAAGATACGTAGATTCACAAAATCGAATAAAAAAACTCTGCAAATTCTTGACACAACGGTTCATTATCTTCTTTGTACAGATCACCCTTCTGTCTAGATCACTAGGTCTAAATGTCTAGATCCTAAATGTTAGATTAATTATTATTATCAATTATCACTAATTATTAACAATTTTATCAAGTACCTAGAGAAAATTATTATAATTTAGTGTTAGGTATTAATAATTTGTATTTATTAATAATAATAATTATTAATAATTATGATTAATTAATACGATATAGTTCTGGGGTTTTTAATACTACGTCGGTAATAATTTTTCTATAAAAGAAGTACCTACCAACAAACATTCGAAATTACCTTCATTTCCGTAGCACGAAACGCACCTCAGAACAACAAACTCGACATCACTTAAGCCATATGATGTTCCAAAGAGCTTTTTGTATGAAAGTGGACCTCTATTTCAACAGTTTGATTCATTATCGTATTGTGAGGCACAATCTTTGAGCCGTCATTGTGAACGAACGGCTGGTCGTACAAAGCTGCGGATGGTCTTAAAAAATTCTACGGAACAAACTCTATCTAAATATGAAATAAAAAACATACCGTTCTATATGAATTTTTCGAGATATGAAATTTTCAAAATTTCAAAATTCGTTTTGAACCCCTTCCCCTTGACCTAGGGTTATGAAAAGTTTCGAGGACCATTGTGGGGTTGGTCGAAACCCATAAAAAAATTTTCGTAATTTTAACTCAACGCCAACTGGGCAAAGTGGCGCGAACGGCGTACGGCGGACGGACAGATTTTTTGGTTTATTATCTTCGATAATGAACCATTGGAATCGCCCAAAGAAAAAATTTTTTTAACCCCCCCTCAAAATTTGTTGGTTTACGTTTCAAGATACGTAGATTCAGAAAATCGAATAAAAAAAAAAATCCGTCCGTCCGCCGTACGCCGTACGCCGTACGCCGTCCCCCGTACGCCGTACGCCGTCCGCCGTCCGCCGTCCACGCCGTTTTGCCCAGTTAGCGTTGAGCTAAAATTACAAAATTTGGTTTCTGGGTTTGGACCAGCCCCACAATGATCCTCGAAACTTTTCATAACCCTAGGTCAAGGGGAAGGGGTTCAAAACGAAATTTAAAATTTCGACGATGTCTTATCTCCAAATATTTAACTGAACCGTGTAAATTTTAGTTCACCTTTGAATGACCTGAAAAATTACGAATCTTTTAAGACCAATTGGATTTTTGTGCGACCAGCCGTTCGTTCACAGTGACCGCGCAAAGTTTTAGGAATAACACTAAACTTTCGCGTCGAAAACGGCCGTTATGTGACCCAACCCACAGACGCCCAGAATAAAACTACCTTTTTACATCTTCCCGGTAAACTACAGTCTAGAAATTTTAACCGTGAGTCGGGGATAGACCACATTGCAATATTCACTCGGTTTCTCATCTGTAAAATTTGTTTAAATAATACCTTTTTGTAATAATACAAATTAAATTTTGATGATGAGCTATGGACTTTTTTAAAAATAGGTCAGAACTGGATCACAATGCAATTTTCACTCGGTTTCTTGTCTGTAAAATTGTTTAAATAATACCTATTTGTTTAAACAAATTAAATGTTGACGATGAGCTAGATACTTAAAATTTTAAATATAGGTCAGAAATGGATGACATTTCAATATTCACTCGGTTTGTATGACATGGTATGAGTATGGTATGGTATATTATTGTATGTATGATTTGGTATAATACAGTATGGTATGATAGGAAAGAAATTCGTATGGTATGATAGGAAAGAAATTCGTATGGTATGGTATGAGTACGGTGAGAATATGGTATGGTGCCGATTTGCAATACAGTCTGGTATAGACAGAAGGGTGATCTGCACAAGGAAGATAATAAACCGTTGTGTCAAGAATTTGCAGAGTTTTTTAATTCGATTTTCTGATTCTACGTATCTTGAAACGTAAACCAACAAATTTTGAGGGGGGGTTAAAATTTTTGGTTTATTATCTTCGATAATGAACCATTGGAATCGCCCAAGGAAAAAAATTTTTTTAACCCCCCTCAAAATTTGTTGGTTTACGTTTCAAGATACGTAGATTCAGAAAATCGAATAAAAAAAAAAAATCCGTCCGTCCGCCGTACGCCGTCCGCGCCACTTTGCCCAGTTAGCGTTGAGATAAAATTACGAAATTCGGTTTCTGGGTTTGGACCAGCCCCACAATGGTCCTCGAAACTTTTCATAATCCTAGGTCAAGGGGAAGGGGTTCAAAATGAAATTCAAAATTTCGACAATGTCATATCTCACAATATTCAACTGAACCGTGTAATTTGTAGTTCACTTTTGAATGACCTGAAAAACTACGAATCTTTTAAGACCAATTGGATTTTTTTTTTGTGCGACCAGCCGTTCGTTCACAGTGAGCGTGCAAAGGTTTAGGAAAAACACTAAACTTTCGCGTCGAAAACGGCCGCTACGTGGGTCAACCTCCAGACGCCCAGAATAAAACTACCTTTTTTCATCTTCCCGGTAAACTACAGTCTAGAAATTGTAACCGTGAGTCGGGGATAGACCCGGTTTCACATCTGTAAAATTGTTTAAATAATTCACCCGGTTTCTCATCTGTAAAAATGTTTAAATAATACCTATTTGTTTAAACAAATTAAATTTTGATGATGAGCTAGATACTTGAAATTTTAAATATAGGTCAGAAATGGATCACAATGCAATATTCACTCGGTTTCTTGTCTGTAAAATTGTTTAAATAATACCTATTTGTTTAAAAAAATTAAATTTTGATGATGAGCTAGATACTTGAAATTTTAAATATAGGTCAGAAATGGATGACATTTCAATATTCACTCGGTTTGTATGACATGGTATGAGTATGGTAAGGTATATTATTGTATGTATGATTTAGTACAGTATGGTAAGATAGAAAAGAAATTCGTATGGTATGGTATGAGTACGGTGAGAATATGGTATGGTGCCGATTTGCAACACAGTCTGGTATAGACAGAAGGGTGATCTGCACAAGGAAGATAATAAACCGTTGTGTCAAGAATTTGCAGAGTTTTTTTCTTTGGGCGATTCCAATGGTTCATTATCGAGGATAATAAACCAAAATCCGTCCGTCCGCTGTCCGCCGTACGCCGTCCACGGCACTTTGCCCAGTTAGCGTTGAGTTAAAATTACGAAATTTTTTTTATGGGTTCCGGCCAACCCCACAATGGTCCTCGAAACTTTTCATATCCCTAGGTCAAGGGGAAGGGGTTCAAAACGAATTTTGAAATTTTTAAAATTCCAAAACTCGAAAAATTCATATAGAACGGTATGTTTTTAATTTCATATTTAGATAGAGTTTATTCCTAAGGATTTTTTAAGACCATCCGCAGCTTTGTACGACCAGCCGTTCGTTCACAATGACGGCTAAAAGTTTGAGCCTGTCAACACGATCGTGAATCAAACGGTTGAAATACAGGTTAATTTTCATACTAACGAGCTGTTTGGAACATCATCTGATTTTAGTGAGGTCGAGTTTTTTGTTCTGAGGTACCTACGTTTCGTGCTACGGAAATGAAGGTAATTTCGAATGTTTATTGGTAGGTACTTCTTTTATAGAAAAATTATTACCGACGTAGTAAACCCCAGAATTATATCGTATTATTACTGACGTAGTAAAACCCCAGAATTATATCGTATTAATTAATCATAATTAATAATTATTATTACTAATAATAAATACAACTTATTAATACCTAACAATAATTTATAATAATTTTCACTAGGTAGGTATTTGATAAAATTATTAATAATTAGTGATAATTCATAATAATAATTAATCCAACATTTAGACCTAGTGATCTAGACAGAAGGGTGATCTGTACAAAGAAGATAATGAACCGTTGTTTCAAGAATTAGCAGAGTTTTTCAACTTTGGATCCTGGTTGTAGAGAAAACATCGATGCATCGTGGCCTAACAATCGATCATCGGAAAAAATCGGAGCTTCACAATCGATTGTGAAAAAGCGATGATCGGTGGTGAAAAATCGATTATCGATTCCCGTCCCTACCTCAAACCTACCCGTTTTTTCTGTCTTCCTCTGTAAGTTACAGACTGTAACTACCGAGTTTTCTGTCAATTGTTTAAGCTTGTCTGCCCCACATCCGTCAGTCCACCTTTTCCCAGCCTTTCCAAAGGAAATCTGATGGAAGGGGTAGAAGAGCCGTGACTAAAGGGTAATTGGCGCCCACCTTGACCGGCTGCTCGTTCAAGTCTCTTTATCTATTTTCATTTCAAGACGTCCTAATACGAAAATTTTTCTTCTACACAGCAATTTCCGAGCGTTCGGCGAGGCTCAAAGGCCTTTCACCTTGCAATCATTTTTTTTCTCTTTCTTATAAATCTCTCGAAACTAAGGGAAACTGCAGTTGCAATCACGAAAAACAACAGCCTCATTACTTCTAATTCAATGTTCTATTTCATGCAAGTGTATCATCAGATTTCTATCCACTATTGCCCTGTTCTACTTAGTTCAAAGCATAAATGAATCGACAATTTTCGAAACAACCTAAACGCCTGTTTTCCACGATGTGACTTCTTGCTTCCCAGTGATTTCGATTCTTCAGGCCTACGATAAATCGCCCAGTATGAGAAACGACCTTACTGTGTTAATAGTGGGTTAGAACCTTGAAAATACCAGCGGTTTCTATTTTTTATTTTTTCAAACAACCTAGGTATGTGGTGGATAGGTTGTTTTTGAAGTCCCTCATGAGACATATCAAACCTTGTATTGTAAATCATTGTTTACTGATCTCCTATTCTCTCTTAGTTTGTTGTCTCTTGTTTTCAGCTCGTATCAACGTCGCTTGGGTGTAGTACGGGTTTTCTTACACCACGTATAAATAAAAGAAATTTCAATATTAACGACTGCATATTTTACTTTAAAAAAAAGTTGTGTCCAACTCACGCCGACCGCAGCTTGAATCATGAATTCGGAATGGGTCAACTGGGCCTCACCTGGAACAACAATAAATAGAAAAATTATAAATAAAAATACCTACCTGGAATCTATTAAATAATTAAAACTCTAAGTTTGTCTGTTTGTGCTCTATGGACGGCCAAACCGCTGAACCGATTTTGACAGGCCATTGTGATCAGCAAGTTCCAGGGATGGTTCCTGTCGACATTAGATTTCAAAATACTAGATATAGATAACTTCTCTCTGTTTTCAAGCATTCAGACATCATGTAGTAATAATTATGAATATGCTCTACCTATCTACAGGAATCTCTTACGCGAGCAAAACTGTCGAGCAATGTTTGCCAAGGTTCAAAACATCACGTTGGTTTTAAGTTCCATCCTGTTCATTTTAGAGCAATGAAATTTGATACACAGCCCTCTTGAGACGACGGGGAGGGATTGGGAGGACGTAAGATCAGCTTTGTGAGCGATACAGCTGAATTCCCTCCTGTTCACCCTAGGGCGATAACTTCGGTACACAGCATTATGAGACCACGGGGAGTGATTGGGAGGATGTAAGATCAGCTTCGTGAGCGATACAGCTGAATTCCCTCCAGCCCTCATCCTAGGGCGCTGAAATTTGGAGATAATATCTACTCAATGGTTAGAGATTACGAGTGTTAACGTTACATTTGACCGAGAACAGAGCATTTGCTATCGGAATTTTCAAAACTCAAATTTTAATTTACTCCTGTAAAAACTCACTTTCTACTCGTAGGTACGATTGTTTTTACTCAAGAATATTGATTTATTGATTTATTGATTTATTTATTGATACGGCCGAAGCCATTTTACAAGGAAGGAAAATAATTCGAGATTTCACCCGTAAAAGAAACTTAAGATAAATAGTACAAAAATTGATACTGGTGCACAAAGAGAAGTAATATGTGATAAAATGACGATGAAGAAAAGGAAAAAGAACTGTCACTGATACTGATAATTAGAAAACTGACGTTTGAGGCTAAACTGAGAGATACAAAAAAAGTCTGATGGCGTGGCTTGGATAAACGCATTCGCCTCTCGTGGCATGCGGTATAACGGTCGATGCAGAAGGTAGTTGTGGGCGGCAAACGGAACGTGGAACGTCACAGATGAACGGGTGCTGTAGTTTGGCACATTGATGTTGACTCTGGAGAGAAGGGACGGGGACTGGAGAACGCCATTCACCAACTTGTGGTAGAACATGATGTCTGCCATGCATCTTCGATTCTCCAGGCTTGGAAGATCATAAAGCACCGCGAGACGAGAATAGTCCGCCTGATCAACTGGCATCCCCAACTTAAAGACTATATAGCGCAGGAATTTTCTCTGTACACTCTCCAAGCTGTCCTTATGCACCTCATAGTAAGGAGACCAGACCGGACTAGCGTATTCCATAATTGGACGAACTAAGGACTTATATAAGTGCACAATGGCCTCCACTGACGTGAAGTCTCTTGTGCAACGCTTGAGGAAGCCCAAAGTTCGCAGTGCTCTCGATGCGACAGCATCCACGTGGTTGTTAAATGTGAGCTTCTGATCCAGCAGAACTCCCAGGTCACGAGTTAACTCCAGTCTCCCGAGAGGGAGCCCATGAATAAAATAACGATGCTGGATGAGCTCCTGAGAACGAGTGTATGAGGCAACGGTGCACTTAGCAGGGTTAAGAGCTAGGTGGTTTGTCGAACACCAAACGAGAAGGCTGTCAAGGCTGTGCTGCAGCTGGACGCAGTCCGCTGACGACGAAATCCGTCTATAGATCTTAAGATCATCCGCAAATACGAGGACCCTGACGTCACCCGAAGAAACCATTTGGCCAACACTATTGATCAGCAACAAAAATAAGATAGGGCCAATATGGGAACCCTGAGGGATACCGGAAGAAGCAAGGTAGGGCGTGGATACAGCACTTTTTAATCTAACTCTGTGAAGTCTACCGTCCAGGTAACTGTGAATATGATCACTTCATTGTTATAACAAGCGAAAACTGTAATCAATTATGGAAATACTAGCCAATACTCGTGCGTTACACGGGTCCCCATGCATTTTCGCTCCCCCGTGGTCTCAAGAGGCTGTGATTATGTGAATAAGTACGAAGATTGCACAATATTCTTAGTCGGTTAGCAGAGTAAAGACATTCTGTGAAAGAAGTTCTGTTTCCACACGACTGGTAGACCACCGATTGAATTTGGTTTACTTTTTTTCTTTTTTTCTTTTCGAAGAGAATCAACATCGTTCTTGAACCGTATCGCATTTGTGGACGGTCGGTCCGCGAAGAACCCGCAGGTCTGTACGGTTGGATAATTCCAAGTGTTGGTTTTTCGATGGGCTGTTGCAACCAGTGGGATTCCTCGTGATAGCGGAGTTCGCCTGAAATGAAATGACGCCCGAGAAGGAATGCTGCGTTTTAGTAGAAAATATTTATTCACGCTCGCACGATGTGGAAATGACGATTGAAGTATGCGACGGGATCGTACGTTTTGCAGTGGAAGATGTCGATTCCCGACCGGGAAATTTTGGATAAAAAATAAACCAATAAATAAACTTTTATAAAAATAATACATTTCAAATACGAAAATAATAACCCTTTGGAAAATTGAAAAGTAGGAGGAGGAGGCCCAAAAATTATACAAGAAAACAAAAGGAAAGCTCACCAGATATAGACTGGGGCAGGTCTCTCTACTGCGGGGTCCACCCAAGCAACTGGCGTCGTGGCGGCGCCTCCTGGGCGCCCCACCCCCACTGCGCCCTTTGATCGCCCCAACACAAACAATCAAAGGGCACCTTATGTGAGAAACGACCCCAAACCAGGTCCCTAGTGTCAATTTAAACAGTTACAGCGCGAGAGATATTTATGAGATACACATTCACCATTCACACAACCAGACGGCTCTGAATCCTCGGCTACATTTCATGCGCACTATATCCAACGTATGAGGATGAACTAATTTGACGTCACAAATCTATCGGCACCAAAATAATTCTGGTGAGCTTTGATCGTACATCTCAGAAATGTCCACAAATAATCCTGAGAAATTGATACACGTTTATTTATAATAATACGGGTCGAGCCCAATACAACAAAGAATACTTCACAATTACAAAAAATATGATGGGGGGGGGGGGGAATAGTCAGATCAGTAGGACGCGCTGAAGGAGAAGATCACGCAGGGCGGACTTAACGGCATGGAGAGGCACAAGGGCCTTGTAAAGGGTAATCATGGCAGGGACACAGTCGAACTCACGGGCACTGCGCCTCAAAAAGCCAAGAGCACGAGACGCCCGCGCAGCCACTCCTGCTATATGGTCGTTGAAGGTTAGCTGGGGATTCAAGAGGATACCAAGATCGCGGATGCTCTCCAGACGGTCCAGGCGCGCGCCCCCAATGAGTTATTCATGGAGATGAGGCGACATGATGCGGGCAAAAGATATCGTGAAACACTTTGATGGGTTTACCTCAAGGCCATTCGCAGCACACCACGCCAGCAAACGGTCCAGGCTCTCCTGAAGAAGTCTGCAAAAAGACAGAGACTCGATACGGCGAAATAATTTGAGGTCATCGGCGAAGATCTGGAAGTCGACCTGTGAAACAACTGACGCGGCGCCGTTCATCACGAGAAGAAAGAGTAGTGGACCCAGATGGGAGCCCTGGGGGACACCCGATGTGACCACAAAAGGCCTCGAGACGACACCACCAACCCGCACCCGTAGCGTACGGTCTGACAAATAGTCACGGACCCAATCCAGGAAGCAACCAAACACGCCCAGAGACTTGAGAACAGACAAAATGACGCTGTGAGGTAATCTGTCAAATGCTTTGTCATGTTTTTTTTTTCTTTTCTCTCTCTTTTTTTAGTTATTATTATCTACCAAAGGCTCGAACCTCCGGCGGACAGCTCAACCAGCTACGCCGTAATGTTTATTAGTGGGGTTTCCTTTGAAATATTTTGAATCATTTCTGTTCAATAAACGTATTTCTTCTTCTTCTTCTTCACTTGTGGCTGGAGGAAAAAACGTGCAGGTATTCCACCAAGCGACTCGAATATAGCTGGAGAGTAATTTGGATAAGAACAGTCCGAGTACCTATGTACAAATCGCATCCGACGCGGAATAAGGGAACAATAAAAAAAAACTGATTTTCGGGAAATCGAGTTTTTTTTTCTTTATTTTTGGCTTTGCACAAGCATAGAGCCGTTACAATTTAAGTTTACATGGTTATAAAATAAATGAATATATCTGTTACATCAGCAATTAGATTCTGAGATAGTAAAATAATTTATGATTTTGTGTTGATGAAAATAAGTGGTTATATTCTAATGTTCGTTACTATTAAAAATTTATTTACACTGTTATACACTGCAGGATGGTTGCTCCCAATGATTGTATCCAGATTCATTGGGAGTGTGAGATGTGGCTTGACCTCATTGATCAGATCCTCTCTAGGACCAGCATATTCGGGACAGTCCAATAACAAATGTTCCGTTGTTTCTGTTGGATGGCCGCATGATCTGCATTGTGGAGTTTCCGTCTTCCCAATTTTGTGGAGAAAATCATTGGTACAGCAAACTCCTGCTCGCAATCTTATAATATTTTTATAGTAGCATTTGTCTCTGGGCTCCTTCACCTCCCTAAACCATGGTGCCCAGTTTGTTGGTGGGAAAAGGTTTGCATAACGAGCTCCGGTAACCGTATGGTGATTATAGAAGGATTGAGTCCAGAAATATTACTGTAGTTCCCCGATCTGAGAAATGTGGAAGAACGACACGAACAAAATGAGCTGTTTCCACCGAAGCGAACGAATGTTTGTTCGGCCTCATCATTTCTTCGTTCGGGCACGGCCAGTGGAAACGTTTGCACGGCCGGTGGAAACGGTTACCAACGTGCGTTGCCGAACTGAGTGAACAAACAAACATTTGTTCGTTCGGATATGTTCGTTCGCTCGGCCGGTGGAAACGGTTGTTAACCTGCGTTGCCCAACGCAGTGAACGCACAAACATTTGTTCGTTCGGATATGTTCGTTCGTTCGGCCGGTGGAAACGCACCTTTAGAGTGGTATAGATCTGGAATATATCGGCTTCGATGGAGGTCAGCCGAGATCCCAGACAAATATTTTGAAGCTTCGATACTGCGCTTTGGCAGTCCGTAAGGATGACAAGATGTGGCGCTCGGGGGTATTCGTCGAGAATCCATAAAAGAGCTTTCAAAATGGCGCTAGTCTCGGCAGTGTATATGGATGATCTATTTCATAAGCGAAAACCATGTGCAGTACCGCGAGCAGAATCATAAAAAGCACACCCTGCTTTATTTGCTTGAACGGAACCATCTGTGTAAAAAACCAGACTGTTCGGCCACCTATTTTCGATATAATCTTGTACAATGCTGTTGCTATATTGGCGAAAAGTATAGGACGACTCCGGTAACTTTGTGACTGGTATTGGTGTACGGAATACGGAATATGGGACACTATAAATGTTTGGTTTGAGTGTATGTGAGATCCAAGGGAGTTCTCTACTGAGATCGGTAAAACTTTCACACAGGAGAGGGGATGGCTTTTTTTCCCAGTATTTAGATGTGAGATTGCTGATTGCGAGATTTCGGAGTTGAGAGCCGATTCTACTATTTTTATGGAATAGTAGTGAGACATATCGGTCAGCCAATAATTTTCTGCGAAGCCGAAGAGGTGGCTCCCCTGCCTCCGCCAGTATTACATTGGTCGGAGTTGCTCTCAATAGTCCCAATATTATTCGCAGAGCTCCGTATTGCACTCTGTCCAACTTTGTAAGTATTGTTTCTGCTGCCGACCCGTAGAAGAAACAACCGTAATCCAATATACTTCTGATCGTAGATCTGTAAAATAAGAGACCTGTTTGGGGATCAGCTCCCCATCGGGTATTGGTAAATGTTTTCAGAAGATTCAGATGAAGTTGTATTTTGCGTTCGACCTGTGCTACGTGAAAGCTCCAATTCAGTTTTGTTGTAAGCGTAACCCCAAGAAACGTGATCTTCCTTGCACATGGAAAGGTTGTTTCTCCAAGCATCACTTCTCGATTGAAAGGAAGCTGACGTTTTCGTGAGAAGGGGCGTAAGGTGGATTTGTTAGGAGCAATTTTAAGTCCCAAATTCTCCAGATAGTTCTTAATTGCAGTCACAGCTAGGCTCATGAGTGGAATACAGTCCTGGGGGTCTCTCAAAGTGCAATACAAGCAAATGTCATCAGCATACTGAATTATGTGGGTTTGTTCTGGGAGTATGCTTTCAATGTCTGATACGTATATACAGAATTGTTCAAAGGATTCCTCCTTGCGGAAGACCCTTCCATGTCTTGCGGGGGCCGATGAGTTCATTGGAGCAACAAACGTAGAGGTTTCGCTCTTTAATTAGGTTGATTATATTCCGAACAACCTGAGTAGGTAATCCGATCCTTACTAGGATAGCGAAGAGTAGTGGGATATTAACGTTGTCGTATGCGGAGGAAATATCTAAGAACAATGCCAATGTAGATTTATTCTCCGTTAGGCCAAGGCTTACATCTGTGACAAAAGTAGTTAGTGCGTCTATTGTGGATCTAGAAGAGCGGAAACCGAATTGGCTTTTGGGAAGGAGATCTCTAGCCTCCAGCCACCAAGTCAATCGCGATTTAATCATACGTTCCAATGTTTTTAGAAAACACGAAGACAGCGCGATTGGACGGTAGGACGATGCTTCTTTTCGTGGCTTGCCTCCTTTGTGGAACGGAACTATCACGTAGTCTTTCCAAGAATCGAGTTCGAAGTTTTGCTCTTTCGCTAATGGCCATAATCTCCTTGACAACCAGTGGATAGTATTGATTCTCACGAAAGCAGGAATGTACTAGCCTCGTTCCGACCTTCGACGGACAAAATAGACCCCTTCCATGTTACAATTCCAAGGCTAACTAAAAAATGGCGGTTTTTTAGTGGTTCCCTTATTCCACGACGGGTGCGAAATATTCCCATTTTTGACCCAAAGTACTGATCAGTTCGGCCATGCGTGACGAAGAAGTGTTTCACTACTCCTCAGTATCTCTCCCCTTGTCAATTACCTCATAAGAACTTCAAAGTCACCATCGATATGTCATGTGCAGTTTTTGCTGATGATGCAACGGTTTGAAACCGGCAGTTGTCATCTAAGCTGTCACTTGTTGCACGATTGAAACTCCAACGGTGAATCGAATTTTGACAGCCCCAGTCAGAAGATAATATATGGATATGTTATGGATATGCTCGCACGTCAGTTTTCGCACGTCACTTGATTTATTAGAAATTGAATTGTCCAATTGACGACAAGTTCCACACGGAGGTACGAGAGTTACTGGTTTTTCTGCTTTTCAAATGCCATGATTGTAACGGGTTCAGGCTCGGTGTTGAAATTAACAAAAACTGGGCAAACCGCGTCATTTGGTCGGAGGGATCCGGAGGGAGAACGTTGAAGACGATGTGGAGGGAGTTTTGGAACGTTGATTTTCCTACACCTCTGGCCGGGGCCGTTAAATATGTACGTTATTCGGAGAAGTTAGATAAGGGAAGTTATACTTGTAATTCTGAAGAAAGTGGACAGTTAGACGATTGCTAAAACAGTAGATTTTATTGAGTTAGGTAGGTACAACAGAAGTAGAGTGAAAATACAATATTAAACCTGAGACACATTTCAACTTACCTAAAACAGTAGAATTGAATAAAAGTCCCTTTCTACGGGTTCTATATTAAAGTAGGGTAAAACCACCAATTGTTGACACTATTAGAGAGAAAAATCGTTCGATTCTGCGCTCTACCCAAGTATTCAAGAAATTGAAACTTTTGGATAGTTATCATGAATTGTGAGTTCCTTGGGAACAATTTGCACTTATTGGACTTGATTAAATAATGTTTTTTCAGCATGAAAAACAAGTTTTTCAAAAATGGAATTTTCCCCCTAATGTTGACACTTCTGCCTTCGGAAATTCCTATTGTTGACATTTGCAGTTCCTAATGTTGACACCAGTCTACATTTTTGAGAAAGTATTTAAATATGCTTTCCCTCTAGATATTTCTCAAAGTAAATGAACAAACGAGATTAGGAACGCGTTAAAATATATTTAATGTTAGACTAGACATTAGAAAATAGATGTTGAACAGCATAATCAGAAAAATGGGTAATTAAATTTGTAGCATAGGTGCTCAATCACAGTGGAACACAAATTTTCTAGGGTTTCCCCCGTAATATGTAGGCTTAGGCAGTTTGTATTTGACGTTACTGACTGCCAGAAGGCGATTCCCCTCGCTCGAAGGCCTGAAAACAGGCCTCAGTCTGTTGCAGGGATGAAGCGGTGTTACTTCGGCAGCATCTTCACTTTCAATTTTGACAACCAGACAAACACATCCAGTGGACCAAAATCTCCTCTTCATCTTTTGACAGCACCGATTGACGCCCTATTCTTCTTTCGAGAGGACTTTTCCCTCTCACCTTGTACAACAAAGTGATACGAGGTACGCCATGGCGCTTTGCAGCTGTATAAACCGCTGTGCCGAGCTTCACATCTTTTATAGCGTCTTCCATTTGCTGGACAGTGTACTTCCACATTCCGTTCTTGTCGGGAGGCATGGTAGTAGTCGACCTGTTAAAATGATGAGACACTGTATCAGAATCATACTGTTATTTTAAAATTCTGATAGGTACCTGATAGTGTTGAAAAGGTCATAGGTAGGGGTCTAACAACAAAAAGATCAAGTTACCTATACGTAGAAATGTTTAAAAAAAAAGTTATAATATGTCAACTTAAGGAACCAAAATATGTCAACATTGGGATCCCGATGTCAACTTAAGGTTCCAATACGCTGATTTGAAAAATTCAATAGTCTCAATATACTACGAAATTATTTAAACCCAAATATCACATTGGCAACCTGATCAACATTTTCCCCTAATATTGACACAGGTGTCAACATTAGGACACACGCCCATTTCATGAAACCCTAATGATGACACCCCAACTTAACCATCTATTTCAACGAAATTCTGGGGTTTAATGCTTACAAATTCTTCCTTACGCTATTATTAGGGCAGGCAATATGTTATATAACTGATTACTCATAATATTTGACTTGAAAAGTCTAATTTTGTTGACTTACCTCACTAACCTGCGGGATAGCGATGGCGTCGCTGGGTTGACTGATCCAGCTCTCACCGGCTTCAATAGTAGCCAGACGTTCGATATGGGTAATAACAACTAGTGGAGCCGGCCTACCTCAAATCTCACATCCTTATCAACAGAATGACGCCAATTCCGAGTACCTACAGTGTCCCAATACCTTATTTTTACGTTTTGAAATTGAAGTGTCAACATTAGGATAAGTGTCAACATTTGGTGGTTGACACTTATAATATAATTGACCTAACAATATAATCTCGAAAGGAGTTCCGTAGCAGTAACAAAATTATAAAACGAAGAGAAGAGGTAATCAAAACAAAATCACCCAAAACCAAAAGTATAACCTTCCCCCTTCCACCATGGTTGCGGTCAAGACAACAGAGAGAAGTTCACATTAAACAATCCGCTTGGGGCGCTAGCGTAAGGAGTGGTACAGAACTAAATTATTAGGAGTATAATTTACACCTCCATTGCTCGGAGACTCTTTTTCCACCGGAAAAGAGTATGGAACTAACTTGGAGCTATGGAAAAAATTTGCCGCCCTATGATTTGTCTTACAATCTACCTCATAAATGGATGAGGATATTCTCGTTTTTATAGTATAAGGTCCTGTCCTAACTTCATCTAATTTATTCCTATTTAATCTATTGCCATTGGAAACATAAACCAAATCGCCCACATGAAATTCGTATTCTCTCCTACCTTGGTCCACGCGCTTCTTATTCCTCTCAAAACTCACTCTAGAATGTTCCAGTGCTTTCTGACGATCTGCAATCAAATCAGCGTCTTGTTTCAGCTCAGCAGGAACTATATCGGATGTTATTCCATATAAGAGATAAGCAGGCGAAAATTTCGTGGTTCCATGCGGCGTATCATTGTATTCCTTGGTACAAGACTCAGCAATAGTAGTCCATGGCACTGCAGCATCAGTCTCATTTATTCGACAACGTATCCTATTCACCAAAGTTTGGTTCAACCGTTCATTTAATCCATTAGACTGGGGATTGTCTACTGCTGTATAGAGCAATTCAATTCCCTTGTCGTCCAAATATGTTTTGAAATTCCTCGAATTGAACGCACCATATTTATGCTACGAGCAGCATTTTTATATCATTCCCCTCCGTCACTGGTCTAAGCAGTTTGATGAAATCAGTGGCACATTGTCCACTAGAAGTTCGGATCCACGCATACCTAGAAAAATGATCGACCAGTAAATGCATGTATTTTTTAGTCGAGTTATTCCCAGCAAAACCACCAATTGTATCAATGGACATGATATGATAAGGATATTCTGCAGGACCCAACTTAGAGAGCAATCCAATAGGTCTTCCTGACCTAGATTTATTTTTGACACATACTTCACAAGCTCTACAAAATTGAGTGATGAGATTATCCATGTTTTTAAAGTAGTAGAAGGGCCTTAATTTCTCAGCTATCTGGCTGGTGCCAATATGCCCGTAGAATTCGTGGATTTTCCCAATCAATTCAAGTCCCAATTTTCCTGACACATAGATTCGCTTCCTGTTGTTCAGCATCTTGAAGCTAATTTTGTCATCTTTAAACACCTTCTTTGAAGCCCCAATTTCACCCGAAATTGTTGCCTGATCACTTATAATGTCCTCCAGTCGAATCATATTGATCACCTGTGGGTGACATCACCTGTGGGGGTTGAAATTTCTAGACTGTAGTTTACCGGGAAGACGAAAAAAGGTAGTTTTATTCTGGGTGTCTGGAGGTTGTCCCACCTAACGGCCGTTTTCGACGCGAAGTTTAGGGCGGAATTCATAGTCGTCACTTTAGTGTAAGTGCGCCCTTAGATGAGCTCGAAAGTAGCGGTGCTCCCTTACCGCTATTCACAGTCACGTTTCAAGGTCACACTTTAGGGCGCACTCGAATGATAATCCTAGTGCACACTTTACTGAATTCATAAACCAAACTTGACCGGTAAGTGTAGTGTTACCCACGACTTTCCGGTGCCAAATCTAAAGTGACCTCTCCAGGTCCCTAAAGTGCGCACTAACCCTCTATTTTTGCTGATAAGCTATCAAAAACTTTTGTTATTGAGGTTTCCCACGACGGTTCTCAAAATGAATTCTCAATATAGTGTATTTTTTGATTTCGATGAGTGGGATGACGAGTTTTACGAGCGATTCGAAGAGAAACGGCTGAATAGGGCACCAAAACGGTATATTCGAGATGGGCAGAACCCATTTGAATGGCTCAGTGAGGAAGGATTTCGCCGGCGATGAAAAGAGACGGTTTTGCAAGTTCTCATACCTATAATCTTCTCTAGGACTGAATTCTTTAGTAAGAGAGGACTTCCACTGACACCAGCTATGCAAGTGCTCGATGCTCTACGGTTTTCCGCGACCTCTTCTTTCCAAGTGAGTACCTTTCCTTGATTTTTTCAACTGTTGGTTTGTGGAACTACCTCTTTACCTCTCTTCGATGCAAACAAATCAAGAAAGCTAGTAAGGTAAGCTACTTGTTTCGTTTGATGTATCCTTGGGATTTCTGGATGTTGGTATGTGGTAAATGTTTTCATGTGGTTTTGTTGTATGTACAACTCGGGGATCTATGGAATTCACCAATAACTGCACTTGATCTGGTACGTGTTGATTGCTGCAAATCCTCCAAAGCATAATCATATAATTCTGTAATAGAGTTGTGAAAACATTCTCAATTCACTAAAAAGCATAATCATGTAATTCTGTAATAGAGTTGTGAAAACATTCTCAATTCACTAAAAAGCATAATCATGTAATTCTGTAATAGAGTTGTGAAAACATTCTCAATTCACTAAAAATCATAATCATGTAATTCTGTAATAGAGTTGTGAAAACATTCTCAATTCACTAAAATTTGTTTACTTTGTTCACAGGCAGTTTGTGGAGATCTGTTCTCTATCAGCCAAATCATATAGTCAACGACGCTGATAATACCACTGGCAACGGAATTAGGAACGCATTCATCGCTCGTTATTTTAATAATTAAAACGTATTTAAATTTCAGGTGTTTTTCATGATTACTCCCTTTTCCCTTCAAAATAGGAATGTAGTTGAGGGTTCCCTTCAGGTGAACAAATATGAAGAATTCATTAGTATTTGAAGAAGGTATAATGTAAAATAAATGTAGATATAAAAAAATAGGAAAATTGAGGTAGTAATTACTACACTCAATTGTTCAGTATTAATACTGAACATTTTTGGTTTATTATCTTCGATAATGAACCATTGGAATCGCCCAAAGAAAAAAATTTTTTAACCCCCCCTCAAAATTTGTTGGTTTACGTTTCAAGACACGTAGATTCAGAAAATCGAATAAAAAAAAATCCGTCCGTCCGCCGTACGCCGTACGCCGTACACCGTACGCCGTACGCCGTCCCCCGTACGCCGTCCGCCGTCCGCCGTCCACGCCGTTTTGCCCAGTTAGCGTTGAGCTAAAATTACGAAATTTGGTTTCTGGGTTTGGACCAGCCCCACAATGATCCTCGAAACTTTTCATAACCCTAGGTCAAGGGGAAGGGGTTCAAAACGAAATTTAAAATTTCGACAATGTCATATCTCCAAATATTTAACTGAACCGTGTAATGTTTAGTTCACTTTTGAATGACCTGAAAAATTACGAATCTTTTAAGACCAAATGGATTTTTGTGCGACCAGCTGTTCGTTCACAGTGGGCGCGCAAAGGTTTAGGAAAAACACTAAACTTTCGCGCCGAAAACGGCCGTTATGTGACCCAACCACCAGACGCCCAGAATATAACTACCTTTTTTCATCTTCCCGGTAAACTACAGTCTAGAAATTTTAACCGTGAGTCGGGGATAGACCACATTGCAATATTTACTCGGTTTCTCATCTGTAAAATTGTTTAAATAATACCTTTTTGTAATAATACAAATTAAATTTTGATGATGAGCTATTGACTTGAAATTTTAAAAATAGGTTAGAACTGGATAACAATGCAATATTCACTCGGTTTCTTGTCTGTAAAATTGTTTAAATAATACCTATTTGTTTAAACAAATTAAATGTTGATGATGAGCTAGATACTTGAAATTTTAAATATAGGTCTGAAATGGATGACATTTCATTATTCACTCGGTTTGTATGACATGGTATGAGTATGGTATGGTATATTATTGTATGTATGATTTGGTATAATACAGTATGGTATGATAGGAAAGAAATTCGTATGGTATGGTATGAGTACGGTGAGAATATGGTATGGTGCCGATTTGCAATACAGTCTGGTATAGACAGAAGGATGATCTGCACAAGGAAGATAATAAACCGTTGTGTCAAGAATTTGCAGAGTTTTTAAAAATGTAACCCAAGAACTTGACAATGTAACGTACCTATATACAAACTCATTTTTACTTTACTTATTTTCTTAAATACAAACAAATTTCCTTTTCACTCTTCTTTTATCCACTTTGATGTCTACTTTTCAACTTTCTTTTTGTTTTTCAACAACGTTCTGATTTCTAGCATCTTCTTTTTTTTCTCCAACTCAAACAATTCAATTTGGTGCTTTTGGTTTATTATCTTCGATAATGAACCATTGGAATCGCCCAAAGAAAAAAAAATTTTAACCCCCCCTCAAAATTTGTTGGTTTACGTTTCAAGATACGTAGATTCAGAAAATCGAATAAAAAAAAATCCGTCCGTCCGCCGTACGCCGTACGCCGTCCGCGCCACTTTGCCCAGTTAGCGTTGAGTTAAAATTACGACATTTTTTTTATGGGTTTCGACCAACCCCACAATGGTCCTCGAAACTTTTCATAACCCTAGGTCAAGGGGAAGGGGTTCAAAACGAATTTTGAAAATTTGAAAATCTCATATCTCGAAAAATTCATATAGAACGGTATGTTTTTTATTTCATATTTAGATAGAGTTTGTTCCGTAGAATTTTTTAAGACCATCCGCAGCTCTGTACGACCAGCCGTTCGTTCACAATGACGGCTCAAAGATTGTGCCTCACAGCACGATCGTGAATCAAACTGTTGAAATACAGGTCCATTTTCATACTAACAAGCTCTTTGGAACATCATATGGCTTAAGTGATGTCGAGTTTGTTGTTCTGAGGTGCGTTTCGTGTTACGGAAATGAAGGTAATTTCGAATGTTTGTTGGTAGTTACTTCTTTTATAGAAAAATTATTACCGACGTAGTATTAAAAACCCCAGAATTATATCGTATTAATTAATCATAATTAATAATAATTATTATTAATAATAAATACGAATTATTAATACCTAACAATAAATTATAATAATTTTCACTAGGTACTTGATAAAATTGTTAATAATTAGTGATAATTTATAATAATAATTAATCTAACATTTAGGATCTAGACATTTAGACCTAGTGATCTAGACAGAAAGGTGATCTGTACAAAGAAGATAATGAACCGTTGTGTCAAGAATTTGCAGAGTTTTTTTGTAATTCGAACATTTCTAATAATTATTCGTTTCTAATATCGCTCTTCTTGCTTTCTACTACGTCCTTTCTCTCCAACACCAACTGCCTCACCTTCGCCTTCTCATCTTCCCTAAACACTTTTTCTTATCCGTATCAATTATCAATCAATATAATTTAGTATGACAAAGAACACGAACAATTCTATTCAAAACGACGACAATAACAACAACAGTGAACCTTCTGGTAACCTTCCGAGACTGTTTTCACAGTTTGGAAGTGAGAAGGGAAAATTTCCCCGTTTAGTGTTAGAAGTGACGGGGATTTTTATCTCTAAACAGAGAAACTTTCCCTTCAATAAACTGCGGGGCTGCCAACTGCATGCCGAAAGGCGTAGCGAGCACTAAAACTAAAGCCTAGTGTACACTTAAGCCGAGTGCGCATTCTTACTTGAATAGAAGTGTTAGTGAACACTAGGATTGAACTATGAATTCGAAGATTGAAGTGGAGGGCGACCCTTTACTTTCCGAAGTATTAGTGGACACTTATCTTTAGGGTCGACTATGAATTCCGCCCTTAGTGTTTTTCCTAAACCTTTGCGCGCGCACTGTGAACGAACGGCTGGTCGCACAAAAATCCAATTGGTCTTAAAAGATTCGTAATTTTTCAGGTCATTCAAAAGTGAACTAAAAAATGGACGGTTCAGTTAAATATTTTGAGATATGACATTGTCGAAATTTTAAATTTCGTTTTGAACCCCTTCTCCTTGACCTAGGGTTATGAACAGTTTCGAGGACCATTGTGGGGCTGGTCCAAACCCAGAAACCACATTTCGTAATTTCAACTCAACGCTAACTGGGCAAAGTGCCGCGGACGGCGTACGGCGGACGGCGTACGGCGAACGGACGGATTTTTTTTTTATTCGATTTTCTGAATCTACGTGTCTTGAAACGTAAACCAACAAATTTTGAGGGGGGTTAAAAAAATTTTTTCATTGGGCGATTCCAATGGTTCATTATCGAAGATAATAAACCAAAAACTCTGCAAATTCTTGACACAACGGTTTATTATCTTCCTTGTGCAGATCACCCTTCTGTCTATACCAGACTGAGTTGCAAATCGGCACCATACCATATTCTCACCGTACTAATACCATACCATACGAATTTCTCTCCTATCATACCATACTGTACTATACCAAATCATACATACAATAATATACCATACCATACTCATACCATGTTGTACCGACCCGTATTGCGGATCAACCTGCCGAGAGGATAAGGATGGCAGCACTGCGCGGGTGGCAGCACTGCGCGGGTGGCAGCACTGCGCGGATCCGCCGGGCCAGCTGACGTTATCGAGGTTTTGATATGAGATACCAACACGATGAGATTCCGGTGGCCGACGGTACATTTGCATGTCATGATTGCAACACTTGTGACCTATTTCCGGGACTCGACGGCGATTTACGTGGTGCTGGGGTCATTCCTATTCTGAGTACCTAACAAAACGTGTGCTTGGCGAGTTAGGTTCTTTACTCAATATATACTCGTATTATATTCCCGTGGAATCAATTAGTTCTCATTTCTTACTACCGAGAGTACACCGTTACGCGGTAGTGTAGTATTTATGTTCTTTCTCCCCTTCGGGGAGAAAGCGCGTAAATACTACACGGTAGTGAAGTAGGTACTACACGTGGAAAAATGTAGTATTCGTGTGCTATCTCCTGCACATGAATACCTACTACTACGCAAGTTAGTACAATGTCATACAAACAGAGTGAATATTGAAATGTCATCCATTTCTGACCTATATGTATTTAAAATTTCAAGTATCTAGCTCATCATCAAAATTTAATTTGTTTAAACAAATAGGTATTATTTAAACAATTTTACAGACAAGAAACCGAGTGAATATTGCATTGTGATCCGGTTCTGAACTATTTTTAAAATTTCAAGTCATTTTAAATTTTAAATTTCGTTTTGAACCCCTTCTCCTTGACCTAGGGTTATGAAAAGCTTCGAGGACCATTGTGGGGCTGGTCCAAACCCAGAAACCAAATTTCGTAATTTTAGCTCTACGCTAACTGGGCAAAGTGCCACGGACGGCGTAGGGCGGACGGACGGATTTTGGTTTATTATCTTCGATAATGAACCATTGGAATCGCCCAAAGAAAAAATTTTTTTAACCCCCCCTCAAAATTTATTGGTTTACGTTTCAAGACACGTAGATTCA